>APFE030461943.1:61649-202425 GCA_000404065.3 Pinus taeda | reverse complement strand
GTGATTGAGTTATTATCTGAATCTATTTCATTTGGGATTCGAAGTTTGATAGTGAGGTTAGATTCTGAACTCGTTGTATTACAGCTTAATAGAGTATACGCCATTAGAAATACAATATTATTGAGATTATTTTTGAGAGTGCGTCTCTTGGAACATGAATTTGACTATATTGAATATCAGCATATTCCAAGATCTTTAAATACATTAGCGGATGCAATTGCTTCTCAAATGTTAAGTAGACATGTGCAATAATCATACAAGTAAATTTAAAAACATTCCATAACATGTTTAACAAGATAAGCCGAAAATAGTGATATAATATAATATAGGAGTGCGTCAAAATATACATCATCCTCGATCATAGGTTAAAAAACACCTTATGATCAGCAAAAATGATAAGTACAAAAAGCAAAAATGTCATATGTGACTACAATAGGCGATCATCCCATCACTGGTGATGATCTCGATACGAAACCACTGCACGGGCCACCTTACAAAGGAACCTCCTAAAAGGTCATGGGACCCCAATCACATAGCGCTGAAGACGACGAGGAATGTCATCTATGCTGGTCTTTGGAATGTCCCCTGTCAAGTGCTTTAGATGGCTCTCCAACTCGGCCAAAGTCTCTGCTGATTCGTCTTATGGGGCTGGTGCCACTGCAGCTGGTTGTTTCCTCTCGTAAGGCCGGAGAGCGGCTAGTCGCCGTGGGCCCACATCTGCATTTGAAACTTTTACTATCAGTTTTGGGACGAGATAAAAACAAAAAAAATTAAATTAGGAAAATGTTGAAAATGATTTTACCTGAGTCATCCCATTGCTCTCCTGGTGGAAGAGCCATGTCTGGGTCCCCACGAAAATCAACCCCAGCATATGGAAAGTCCTGGATAGAAAAAACCTAGTTCTCCAACCATTGGAAATACTCAGGTTTGAACCGAATGACCTCGGTCCCCTCATCAGGATGACGGGCCATAACTGCAACCTATCGCATCAGTTTGGGCTCTCGAGGAAGCCCAGCTCCAACAGTGAGGTGTTGCGGGATCAACATCGGAACCCTCTCTAGACAAAAACTCACAACTATATCACCATATCCAAAAGTCTTTAGTTGTCCATTTTTGGCCCTAGTCAGTTGGCCCTTCACATTGGCCAACATAGCATCGCAACAGTTGAAAATGGTGCCTTGAAAGCAATCAACTTCCATCCGCATCTGGGATCCGGTGGCTATGTGTAGCGCTGCACTACCGTAGAGTCTGGTAACTGTAAATCCAATAACCATGAGTTCAGGACGGGATATGGTTTTGATATCTATCCCTTTGTCTCAGTTCTGGACGTTGCAGTACTCTAACCGGAGGCTCTCGACAAACTGGCCACCTGCCTTGGCCCCGAATAGAGTCAAATTTTCACCTCTCCTAGGAAAACCATTCAAAAATTATATATATGCTGGCTCGATTTCGAGCTGGTGCCCACCAATAAAGAAGCACTCGTCCTGTATACTCCATCTATCAACCAGCCACTGCAAAAAGTCCACTTGGGCCCTCATGCCAGGTATGGCCCAGAATTTGTATAAGCCACATGCCTTCAATGCATCAATCGAAGGTTGATGATTCATCGCGGTAAGGTCTACATCCTCATGCTCCCGTTCTCGCCAATCAAGCATGATGTTTATCCTAAATCCAAGTAAAAAGGTGAATTAGAATGCAAAAAATTGATTTATTTGGGTAATTTTTGAGTTAGTTAGGTTTTTACAAACCTTTGCGCGGGGTACGCACCTCCTTGTTAGGGACAGTGCGTGAGGCCCGCACCTTGCCTTCACGGCAGGTGCGTACCCCTGACTTTTGCCCCATTTCAAAAAAGTCGGGGTACGCGGGTCCCCTATGGTAAACCCGCGGGCCCCCGCGCGTGGGTTTTGAAACCTAAAAACCTCCTAAAAATGAAAAATCAACCCCTAAAAAACAATTTCAAACGGATAGAAATGAAGAGTAGGATGATGTGGATTACCTGGAGGAGACGGCATTCGATTTCGACGGACGGATTTTCCGCAATATTCACGAGAAGTTTCTGGTCAAAAGCCCTTTTTTCTCACCCAAATCTCAAACGGTAAAAATGAATGGTAAAAAGTCATTTTTATAAGTTTTTTGAGTAAATATATTCCAAATTTGTTGATGTTTCACTTTGAAAAGGTGTTTTTTGTGACATTTTTACCCATTTTTAAATAGGTATGAATAAGGTTTGAGTTTTTGTTCTAGATAATGGATTTTTCAGGCGTAATCGGTCATTTTCAACAAAAAAACATTAGAGTCACCTTTAAGCTCTTTTCTGACTCCTAAAACATGAAAATATTGTCGAGCTTTTCTTTTTAAGCTCGTTAAAATGGAACTAAAAAGACAGTCCTCTTACAGCCCTTTTCTAACCGTAAAAACACGAAACGATTGTCGGGTTTTTGTCGTTTCAAATTCGATATTGGTCATAAAATGACGTGTCGTTGATTGTGTTTTTACTTTTTCGGATCAGAGACACTAATTACGAAAAGTACTCCTTGGTCGTAAAAGATCAAGCATTTCTCTCAAGTATTATTTTATAATTTTTCGGGCTTGGGAGACACAAATTTACGAAAAAGGTCAAACCTGGAGTCTTCTTAAGTTTTTCAGACTCTCTAAAAATGAAAAACGCCGAGTTTCTCCTATACTGGACTCGTTACATTTCGACAGTAAAGGACCTGTTCAATTACAAACAGGAATGGACCACTCCTTCTTAGGGTTCGAATTTAAACTAAGTTGGACTCATCCGAAGGAAAAGAGAGAGAAATGAGCCTGTTTGTCATACTTTGTAACCACTCTTGAACACGACACTTTCGTTCACCTGGGTTGGGAAATCCTTTGCCTACCAGTTGATCAAACCACATTGAAAGTCTTCAGCCAGTTTCTGGGTATTAACTGTAGGTCAATTGTCACCAAACCATCTACTGTGTCATTATGTGTTCAAGAGGTCAGTGCGAATAATCCATTCATTTGCAAAAATATCTGTCATCCATCTTGACCATCCCTGAGTTAGTCCTTGCACCTAAATTTCTTCAAACTTGATCTATGATTTCATGTTGTAGGCTTGCCTACGACAGATCGCTTTCTATCGACTTCAGCTCTTTATCTAGAAAGATGATCTAGAAATCGCCAATACCTTGGGATCTGCATGCCTTAATGGCAGGTTTCACGCCTTCGATGATAGTTTGCATCATTTACCTTCGATCGAAGGATTTCATGACATGTTCGACATCGACACATCTAATCACATCTCATGGATTGTACTGAGTACTTCGAGAGCCATTGTCATTATTGGTGGTTTCTCTCACACTTGTTAACAGTTTACATCATCGACTGGTAATCAAGTGGTTTCTACCATGTTTGACTTCGATGCATTCATTCGCATGGATAGAATCATACTATTTTGAGAAGTAGAAATGAAGACCCTGGATCTAGTTTCCACCATCCAGGTTGCGAGGAATTTTGTATTCATTATATTGTAGACTATTCATAAACAGATGGTTGCATCCATACTGTGTCTACATCTGTCTATACTTGTGATGTATTACATGATCGTTCCTATATCAGAGCAGTAGTTAGTTTTATAGTTAGTTTTGATCTGAGTATGGGAATGCCTACCTCAGCGATGATATGATCTCATATATATATTTTGCATTTGAATGTTTTTACAGGTTCCAACCGGGCTCTCCGCAAGATGATCCTCGAAATGATAAAGTACTTCACTCTTCCTGAATGATAAATGAAATCCTCATCTACTATAGACTTCGTACTTTAGGGGGCAATCTGTTACACAAAAATATCATCACCATGACTATTTGTAGTCAGTATGGGTCCATCATCACTTATACTGACCTCCTAAGCAAGTCTCAAACCTTAGCTCTTCATGTCAAGCTTTGCAAATGAGAGAAAGACATTGAAAATCAATAAAACTCTGGTTCTGCACTTTCTCTCACTTTTTCCTGCGGGCCCGCACTCTTTGTTCATATTACCTGCGTATCTGCACGCTCTGTCTGTAAAGGGGTGGGTGCGTAACCCTGTAAAAGTAAAAAAGACGCAAGTTTATCCTAAAAACTCACTTTTGGGTTAATTCTAGATGTTTCTAGAAGGATTTTGACGTGGATTGTTCGCTCCAAGGTGGTTCATGCATCCCAAAAGAGAAGGAGCTAATCCCTTGATAGGAGGAGCTATCCTTTGAAGGAGGGCTTTATCCCTTTGAAGAGGAGGACCTAGTAACTTCCCTCCATTGCACTATAAATTAAGGCATTGGGTCAGTTGCTAGAGAGATTAGAAGCTGAACATTTTGAGGGTAAATCCTGATGGAATTGGGACTTCCTAGTTAAACTTGAGAGGAGAGATCACATACCTTTTGGTTTCATTGGGAAGTGAGTGAAACTTGTCAAAGTAGAGGAGACTTCTTATCGGAACCTGGGAAGAACTTGTACAGCATCAAGGCACAGGTTGTAAAGTTCTTCTTCATTTGAATTAATACAATCAGATTCATTTTTCTCAACAAATTGTCTTATGTGGTTTGTTTCATAATCTCCTTGATCATTATGATGAATATGCTTTATGATATTGGCTTTTCAGGTGTTTTTTAATTGTTTGCTTGTTTGTGTTTGCAGAATTACACTTCAAGGAAGCTCATTTGGAGCGAGGGAGCGAGGCTTCCACAAACTTGCATTGGACCCAAGGTAGGCCTAAAACACTTGTTTGCCTTTGTTTTAATTGCATATTTAGAGAAAGATAGTTTTTGATTGGCTTGCTTGTCACTAGATATCTTTAGATACTAGGAAGGTCGATCTTGTCCGCAACCTCGACTCATTCCATGTGACAAAGCTTCCACGGATTTATCATATAGTTGTCAGACCACTTTGTCACCCTGGTGTACAAAATGATATTTGAGCAGGATCCACCTTGCATGTCAAAGGCAACGATGGAGGCATTGATCGACATAGAAGATTTTTCTACTTCACCCGTTGTCACCTTCATATGGATGTACAACGCGAAGAAGGCTCTACATGTTTTACTGAAGTTTTCCATGGACAAGCTCGCCATGCAAGAGGTGTCATATCACATCTCGACAGGGTTGTCAGCAAGACTGCACAAGAAGAATAATGCACCTTGGCCGGCTCTTCCTTTATGGATCGAGTTGTATGAGATATAAAATCTCAAGCATGTTGAGGCCGAGATGAAGGATTTCAAGAGATTCACCTTTGCTCTATAAGTTTCAATCCGTATGACCCGCATTGATTGGTGAAGGACCACTCTGCGAGAGTGAAATTTCCTTGGATCCATGAGGCATGTCATTGGCATGAGGAAGACCCATGGAGATACTATTATCACTTTTCCAGGCTTAATGAACTTGTTGGTATAGCTGTAGAGTGGTTAGAAAATCAGAGGGAAGTAACATCTCAGAGAGTAGCATCATCAAAAGTAGAAGAGGGTAGCAAACTTGCCTGTGATAAAGGCAAGAGATAGGTTTTTGACAACACAGAGGCTAAACAAAGTTGCAAGTTCAAAGAAGACCCACTGATGTTGAAAGAAACTTTGGAGATTGAGGCTAAGAGGCAACAACACAACAAGAGGATCGCACAAAGGCTAAAAGAGAAACAGAGGATGGAGGAAACAGAAAAGGAGTTGTAGGAGTTGAAGTGACAACTCAAGGAGGAACAAGAGATGCACAAAAGAGACAAGGAAGTGTAGTAGAGACAGGTACAATAGGAGGCACAACATGCACATGTTGATGAAATCGCGCCCATATAGGTTATAGACTCATTCAAGCAGTTGGAATAGAGCATACAGGGTGAGATGGGACATAACTCAAGAGATTGAACATATGCTAGAGTAGATGGATATGGATATGGTTCAGACCTAGTTAGATCAGGATATTGACCTCATGCATCAAAACCAAGAGGTCACCCCACTGCTTCACCAGATCTTGAAGCATAGAAAGTCCCAAGAAATCAAGGAGACACACAAATCCTTGAAAATGATCTGGAGGCAGAGATGCATAACATATCTTTTGATGAGTCACAACATAGAGTTGTGCAGTCATACAGTGGCCCCACTCTGGATGTTCACATATCTCCTGTGCAATTCCAAGAACGATTGATCTTATATGATGTGCACAGGCATCCAACAGCATTGGCCGATGTTACTGTTGAGCACTAGAGAAGGTATGTAATTACCACTTATTTTGTCATCTTTTCCTTAAATTCATAATTTCTTTACATTATGAAATTAGTATAGGGTGAAAGATTATGATAAAGTTTAGAAGATTTGTGTGCAACGCAAAATGACTAATAATTACCCTTTTCCTATGCAGAAAAAGGAAAAAACGGAAGATCGCCATTCCAAAGGAAAAGACAAGACAAAGTTAACTGCTATCCCTTTGACAAGGAACTGCCTCCAAATGAGGCAATCCAAATTGGAGCGTATAAGCTAGGAAAAGGAATAGGAGATACCAAATTGGCACAAGAGAACAAGAAGATAACTGAGAGCTAACAATATGGTGCTACCTTAACAATTCTTTGTATCGTTGATCTCTCTACTCGGCTGCTATAAGAAGGGACAGTATTGCTAGCCCAAGTGACAGACTATTGTTGTTTTTATGAAATTCACTATTGTAACTAAAATTTGATCATCGACTCTCTTTAAAAGAACGATTGTTGTAACTCTATTTTGATGCTTAATATATAAAATCTGGTTGTTGTTCTGTCTTTGATTCTGGAGTAATCTTAAGTAGTGCATCCCTAGAGGCTAAAGGCCTGGCCCTAGTGGATCACTTGCTCCTATACCATTATTTTATGATTCTAAGTCACATGTGGTTTGATCTCTCTTATTCGCTTTGTTCAGTAATCTGTTGTTCATTATTATTTCATGTATTATATTTGTTATATTTCGTTCCTATTTGAATAGTAAGGTTAGTCTCTGCACAGAAATGTTATACTACTCATTCTAAAGTTATATCATATTTCTATTCCTTCAATAGATTGATATTATCATATAACATTGTTGTTCCTTCCAGATTGCCATTGTTGTTCGTTTACAGAGTAACAATGCTATGTATTTATAAATTGGTATTATTGTCTATTTATCTACTGTTTACTTCCAAACATGATTGCTGTTCATTTGGGATTGTTGTTCCACTGTGATCATAATTGCTATTTCTTCATAACCGTGATTAATAACTGTTGTACCGAAACTTAGATTACTGTTTCTTTCAATATAGAAGTACTATGTTTAATAATTGATTTGGTTTGTTGTGCATTTACGTTTGATTCAGGTTTTTGTTCAATATTTAGATACTTCACTTTAGTTTGTTGTTCCATTTCTATTTACTGTTTAAATTGTTTATGAGATAAAGATTGTTGCTTAATTCCTGTAGATTACACTTACTACCTCATTAATTTCTGTAGATTAAATATTTGTTGTTCAATCTTGTTAAATAGATTAGTTGTTGTTCCTTTTTCTATTATTTGAATTATCATTGCTTTGGTGTGAAAAGAACGATCTGAAACTGTAGTGAACATTGACTATTATGCCCAGTTCCCAGGTTGATGATCTTTTCTTTGATTTATTTTCAATTACATCAGTTTACAAAGGGAAGAGTTATGATTATTGCACCCTTGACTGATGAAGTGTTGTAGATCCTCAAATGAATGATTTAGTTACAAGCATTTCCAATTCTTGCCATTACATTTAGACGTTTGTTTTCAACATTTAGTTACTTTTGCATAAGCACTATACTAATAGCATTACTCTGACAAATGACCGCCTCAAACTGAGTACACGCTTTGAGATAACAAATCGTACCTAGATTGATAATTAATGTAGGGTAGATAGAGGTGAAAAATACCCTTTTTGCTGCTCAACATTTTGGCACCATTGTCGGGGATAGTGTAGCCATTTGTTTCTTTTCAGAGTAGTGTAAGTACTTGCTAGGAGAGAATTGGGTTTTAAAAACAGAAGGTAAGAACCTGCATACAGAGCATGTAATAGCCCTACTCCCCTGCCCACTTTCCTACAGTTTTGTTGTTGTTTTTGGGTAGAAATCAGCATTTTATTTGTGTGCATGACTAAGCAGAAAAATCCTGAAAAGAATCCTAAACCACTACCCAAGCCTGATAAAGTTAAGGGGCCAGTGACCCTTGGTCGATCAACCTTTATAGATGAAATCCTCAAAAAGTAGAATCTCAGCCTTTAGCAGGACCTAGAAAAGTTGCTTCTAAACAACCTACTAGTTCCCTTCAAGCCACAAGATCACCATCTGTAACCTTTGCTGAGGTGCACAGCCAAACTAAGGAGCAAGATTTTCAAGAAATTGAGAATTCTGGCCCAAAATCAATGCAAGAAGGGAACCTTAGTAATCTCCATGAAGGGGGAGGAGAAATAGGGGAAATTGAAGAACCAAGATCTCCTCTTGGAGTAGTTCAGCCATTAAGCAGCCCAGATAAGTGAAGTGCTGCAAAAATCTTTCATAACGAAGTTGAAGAAACTCAAGAGCTAAACCCCCCCCAGACATTAGGAACTCTCATCATCCCAGACAAAGGAAGTGTTGTTAAGGCCATCCCTATTCCGTCTAACCAACCTAAGAATGCCCTCCTAGAAATCCCGGAAGGTTATTGGCACATATTTGACCAAATGGCCCAGAACTAGACAAACACTCAAACCTCCACACAGCAATATCCCAATGTAGATATTGCAGTCAATGCACCTATGAAGGCAATTCCTCTCCAACATATCCCTACATTTCATGGCCTAGCATCGGAAGACCCAAATGCATTTTTGTTTGAATTCGATGTGCTATGTAGAGGATATGACTATACTACTGATCCCCAAAAGCTGAAACTATTTCCCTCTACATTGAAAGGAGCTGCTTTATGATGGTTTATGGGGTTGGGTGGAGGTGTTATAAATGACTGGGAACAGATGAAAGGTGCTTTCCTAAAGAAATATCAATATTATTGTAGATCTAGAGAGTTAAAAGATGAAATATTTTAGATGGTAGCTAGACCTAATGAAACACTAGAAGAATATGTTAAACATTTTTAGTATAATCTTCAAATATCTCCTTACGCATCATTACCCTTACCTGACAATGTATTAAAAACAACATTAATTAAAGGTATGAAGGAACAATGGATTGAAACACTAAATATTATGGGAAAAGGAGACATCTACCAAGAAAATTTCATTGATTTATGTATCAAGAGCTCACGAGGAAGTACAAGGCTAAGAGCAATAGAACATGATAGATTTACAAGGGACAACAAGATCTCTGGAGAAGGAGTAACTCGTGCGGAAATTGGGAATTTGTTAGAAAGATTCAAAACTAATATATTGGGAACTCTGACAACGCAACTCGATATTATGCAAGCCAAACAAAAACAAGCAAAGGTAGAGAAAAAATTGGCAATATTCTATCCCAGATGCAGAAAGAAACACAGTCACAAAGAGTGTCCATTAGATGCAGTTAGAGTTTGCACCATTTGTACAAAAGACCACTCTACAGAAAGCTATCCCTCACTTCCTGGCTTGAAAGTGGTATATAAAGAAGCAGAAGAAGAACCAGAACCGGTGTACCTACTTAATCAATGCCATCAATGGTAGCCACGACAGTTAGGTATGTTCCCTAATCCAGCTTCTTCTTTTTGTCCTTCACAAAATCATGCTCAGCAATATAATACAATGTGGTAAAATCAACCTCCCTTCTCAAATTGGTCACAACAACCATTTCCTTCATCATCACCATGGCCAAATGAAGCAAGCCAATCTAATTGGCCAAATTTTCCTTACACCCCACCATATTGGCAAAACAATGCGTCCCCAGCACAATGGTCCCCTCCCACTTCGCAGAGTCAAGCCTGGTAGACAAACTGGCAAAGACCGATGAGTTACCCAATAGGAACCATTCTGCTCCCTCAACCTACATTGCCAGCACTACAACAAAATCACCAATCCAACTTAAGACCGCATTTCCTAGCCCAACCCAACCCCAATCCAAATAATAGACCAATCCAATCTGATCAAATAATTGAAACACCAAACCTAGAAACCAATCTAAGGGAGTGCAAAGATCTTCAATTAAGGTTTGGTCGCATTATAGAAACTGAGGGAGATAAAACTGTTCAAGTTGAAAATCAGTTACCTGTAGAACAACCATTACAAGAAGAAGATATGGCCAGAAAACAAACTCATGATCAAGCACCCACATCTTCTCCTCCATTCCTAAAACGATTAATTATACCACAACCTATAGAACATCTTGATTTTGATATTTTGGGAGAACTTAAGAGCCTATACATAAAAATCCTACTCCTCCAAGCCATCCGAGACATCCCAATATATGAAAATACCATCAAAGAGCTATGTATAAAAAAACCAAGGAGGAGAATAACAAATAACCCAACAGTCCAAGTAGTTGGCACCTTATCTGACCTGTTATCAAGTAGAGAAGCACTTGTCATATATGAAGACCTAGGAAATCCAATAGTGACAGTACAAATCAATGGGAAAACCTTTTCAAATTCCTTAGTTGATTTAGGGGCTGCAATTAATATCTTAACAACCACCACTTGTCAAAAACTGGGCATTACATCAGTAGAACCGACCTCCACTTTATTAGAACTAGCTGATTGATCAATGGTTAAGCCAGAAGGCACACTACATGATGTCATGGTATCTGTTGACTCCTGGGAATATCCTGCTGACTTTTTGACAGTAAACCCCAAAAACCCACTTGATGGACACCCATTAATTTTAGGCAGACCTTGGCTTGCAACTGTTGATGCTTACATTGGCTACCGATAAGGTAGTATGACCATAACTAGAGGGAGTAATATCAAGAATCTAGCCTTATACCCTCCAGCCCAGCCAAGTGTCACAATAATAAAAACTACAAACATCCTATATCATACCTTACCAAAAACAATAGATCCCCATTAACTATATAAGATGCCCTCGATTTCAAAGATTAAACAGAGGATGGTATTATTAACAACTTTATTAACCAAGCTAAAGCCAGATCCCATGTACAATGTCACATGATAGAGGTAGCATTTGATAATGAATTTGAAGAAGATCCTCTCAAAGACACTCATGCTCAAAAAATACCTACTACCTCTATTTCAAATAGCAAAAACTGTAGAGATTGAGCCAGGAAAAAAATTTAAACATTAATAGTAACCTGACTCCTAAATAAGAAAAGAAGTTGATCCAACTAATGAGAAAATACAAGGAAGCATTTGCATGGGATTATCCGGACATAAAGGGAATCGATCCCCAGTTATGTACACACCACATTTATACAGAAAAGGATGCAAGACCTATTCGCCAACCCCAAAGAAGACTTAACCCTCATCTAAAAGACATTGTGAAAGTTGAACTACAAAAAATTTTAGATGTAAACTTTATTTATCATATCTCCGATAGCAAATGGGTCTCTCCACTTGTAGTGGTGTGAAAGAAGAATGGAAAATGGAGGATTTGTATAGATTACAGAGAATTAAATAAAGCAACCCAGAAAGACCACTTTCCCCTTCCATTCATTGACCAGTTATTAGATACATTAGCAAGAAAGAAATTATTTTCTTTCTTGGATGGCTTCAATGGATACAATCAGATTCAGATTGCCCCTAAAGACCAAGACAAAACTACTTTTCCTATCCTTGGGGAACGTTTGCGTACAAAGTTTTTCCCTTTGGACTATGTAATTCCCCTGCCACATTTCAAAGGGCTATCCTTAGCATCTTTTCAGATTTAATAAATGAAGGGTTTGAAGTATACATGGATGATTTCACACCATACGAAGATGATTTTGACCCAGCACTAGACACATTGGAAAAGGTGTTGCAACGATGTATCGCTACCAGGCTCTGCCTGAGCCATGAAAAATGCTATATGATGATGACTGAAGGCCTCATCCTAGGTCATTATATCTCAGCAGTTGGAATATAGGTAGATCCGACCAAAATCCAAATAATTTTGTTAATACCTACTCCTACCACACAGACAGAGGTACGCATTTTTCTTGGATTTTCTGGTTATTATAGGAGATTTATAGAAAATGTTTTTCACATTTTTGCACCTCTATACGCACTAACAGGGAATGTTGACTTTGTTTGGATAGATAAATGTGACCGTGCTTTGAGGATCTGAAAAAGCTTGTGTCAATAGCACTAGCACTTAGAGGTCCAAATTGGGACCTACCATTTCAAATTTCATCAGATGCTTCAGACACAACTATTGGAGCAATCCTTGGGTAGGAAGAAGACAAAAAACCATATGCAATCTATTATATTAGCAAGAATTTGTCTCCTGCTGAGTTGAACTATACAGTTACTGAAAAAGAAGTTTTAGCTGTAATACATGCTATAAATAATTCTAAGCATTACATCACTCGATATCCTATTGTTTTATATATAGATCACTTTGCCATAAAATATTTAGCAAATAAACTGATTACAAATGGTAGAGTAACAAGATGGTTGATTTTATTATAGGAATTCAACATCACAATAAAAGACCGACCTAGAAAAGAAAATCCTATAGTTGACTTTCTTTCATGAATTCCAAAACCAGTGGATGGAGCAACAGTCAAAGATCAATTTCCAGATGAACATTTGTTTGCGGTTACTGTCAAAATACCCTGGTATGTTGATATTACGAATTATTTAGCAGTAGGAAAATTACCAAAACATCTGACTCCCAATGAACAAAAGCATATTGTCCAGTGTAGTACCCGATTTTCTTGGATTTGGGGCTACTTATTTCATACAGGAGCAGATATGCACATCAGAAGATGCATCTGTGAAGATGAAATTTTTGACATTCTCAAAACCTGTCATGACAGACCATGTGGTGGACATTTCACAGATCAACGAACTGGTCACAGAGTTCTGCAAACGGGGTATTACTGGCCTACAATATTCAAAGATGCAAAGAAATTTGTTCAAGCTTGTGACAGTTTCCAAAGAGCAGGATGCCCTGGACAGTCCGACGAAATGCCTCTAAACCCACAGTTAGTCATTGAACCATTTGAGTGTCGGGCGCTTGATTTTGTTGGTCCGATCATCCATCATCAAACTAGAAAACATATATTTTGGTAGCAACAAAATATGTCACCAAATGGGTTCAAGCAGAGGCATTGCCAAGAGCTACAGAGGATTCCATCATTCAGTTCTTGTTCCACATATTTGTGCAATATGGCCTCCCAAGAGACACAATCATGGATGGAGGACCACAGTTTGCTAGTAATAAAATTGTTGCAACACTAAAAAACTATCATATTCAGCATAAAATTACCTCTCCATACCACCCACAGGAAAATGGCCAAGTAGAAAGCACGAATAAAGTAATAGAAGCAATACTGACAAAAACCATTGCGTCACACACATGTGATTGGGCTACAAGATTGCTGGAAGCCTTGTGGGCATACAGAACAACATGGAGAAGCACTACTGGTTATTCACCATATCAGCTAGTATTTGGAAAGGAACCCATCTTTCCAATAGAATTAGAAATAAAGACCTTGAGAATAGCACAAGAAGTCGGTCTAGATTTAAACAAGGCCCAGATTAACAAACTATAGCAAATCAACGACCTGGATGAAATCAGGCTCTTCACTCTTCAACACACCGCATTAATCCAACAACAGAGATCCAAATGGCACAACGCCCTCATAAAAAAGAAAGTCTTCCATGAAGGATATTGGGCGCTCCTATACGATTCTAGGTTTCAGGATTTTCCGGGGAAACTTCAGACTTGTTGGCTGGGACCATATGAAATCCAGAAGGTACATGATAATGGCACCATTACTTTAACCACCATCGATGGCTCTGGACATACCTTTAAGGCAAATGGCCACCGAGTTTGACTGTACCGCAAACCACTTACTCGAGAATCCTTCTACCAGCAACTGCACGAAGACTCTGACATGTAGATTCTGGTTGAGGAAGAGAACTCTTCCTCACCTTTAGTTCATTAAGTGATTTGATTTCTTTTAAATTTTGTACATAATTCTTTTTTTTGTGTAAATTAATTTCTGTACAGATTTTTGCATTTATGCGACTTTTGCATTTTGTTGTTCCTTTCGGATGGAACAACATTTTTAGCATTCTACTGTTCCTTTTCGAAGGAATAGCACTTCTGCATTTTGATGTTCCTTTTCAAAGGAACAACAGTTCCACCATTTTGCTGTTCCTTTTCGATGGAACAACAGTTCCACCATTTTGTTGTTCCTTTTCAAAGGAACAACATTTTTGTATTCTGTTGTTCCTTTCCGAAGGAACAAAATTTCTGCCATTTGTTGTTCCTTTCCGAAGGAATAGATTATTTTCATTCTGCTATTCCTTTCTGAATGAACAACATTTCTGCCATTTGTTGTTCCTTTCTGAAGGAACAACATTTTTCCATTTTGATGTTCCTTTCTGAAGAAACAAAATTTCCGCCATTTTGTTGTTCCTTTCGAAAGGAACAACACTTTCACATTTTGTTATTCCTTTCCGAAGGAACAACACTTTCACTTTTTGTTGTTCCCTTTTGAAAGAACAACATTTCTGCATTTTTTTTGTTCCTTTCCAAAGGAACAGCACTTCTGCCTTTCTGCTGTTCCTTTCTGAAGGAACAACACTTTTACGTTTTGTTGTTCCTTTCTGAAGGAACACCACTTCTGCATTTTTGTTGTTCCTTTTTGAAGGAACAACACTTTTGTTTTCTACTATTCCTTTTCGAAGGAACAACACTTTTACTTTCTACTGTTCCTTTCCGAAGGAACAACACTTTCATTTTTCTGCTGTTCCTTTCCTAAGGAACAACATTTTCATTTTTCTATTGTTCCTTTCCGAAGGAACAACACTTTCATTTTTCTGTTGTTCCTTTTCAAAGGAACAACACTTTCATTTTTCTATTGTTCCTTTCCAAAGGAACAACATTTTCGCTTTTTTTTGGTTGCGCTTGTTTTCTTTGCTGTTCCAATTAGGGGATAGTTGTTGTTCCCTTCAATGAATAGCAGTTTCAAGCATGTTTTCCTTTTGCTTGCGGTTTTCTATACAGTAGCTATTCTATCTTGAGAACAACATTTTTAGAGTGAATTTTGTTCTTTTTTGTGTGTTTTACCATTTAGATCATTTTTGTGAGTCATGGTCATCTAAAGCACAACTATACATTTATGCAACAATACAAAAACTAGAGGATACTGAAATCAGAAAATTACATAAAAATCGTTATCTTTAGAAGAAATTGCTTTGAATTGATAAGAGAAAAGAAGAAAGGACACCTTGCTATCATTATTTTACTAATACCAATGTGATTGATTATTTTTATCATGATGGTTCTTCCTAAACCCCCATAATTCTCTTTGGTCATTTTTATTGAATAAGAATAAGGGTATATTTTTTTCTATTGAGATGTCAAGACTTCTTCCACCATCCCTACTCTTAAGGAGTGTTGAACCACCCTCTCTATATAAATAGGAAAAGTGCTATATAAAATAAAAATAAAAAGAAAAATGTTTATATGATTTCTAACATGATTTGTTAGATGAAGGATAGAGGGTCTCATCAAGAGCCGACCTACTATGATCATAAGGAAGAAAGTGAAGTGGCATTCCCACTATAGCCACCACACTAGGGATTTGATCCAAGAGGTACATCAGAAAAATAAAAAGTCCTTGGAACAGGAGGTCTCATCACGAGCCGGCGTGCCCACTTTTCACTCCTTCCTGGTGAATCACATTGTGATTCATCTGGTTGCCAAGCCAGCATAATGGCCTCCATTCTGACACTGCATAGTACTTTCATAGGCATACACAAAGGATTATGGTTCCAAGGGTGAAATAAACAACTCTATCAAGGTTATGGATACCTGTGGGCAACAGATCTTTGTTGATGGTATTGAAGTCATATTTCTTATACACCAATAACAATTATAAAACCCTTCTTATATCTTTATAATTGGTTCAAATGAGATTATATATATAACCTTTGAACCTTTGATACATGAAAATCAATTACAAATCAATTATGATGGTAAAAGATGATAATGACCACATAGGACCTTTGATGCACGTCAGTTGTCCTATCCTCCAATTCTCACATCATATCACGAAATTTCCTTATTTATTAAGCGATTCTATTATACACCTCGATTTCAGCAATCCACTCGTCATTGTAAACATGGAATTTTTGTATATGTTGTTCCTTTATGACTTTGTACTATGGTAGTTCAGCACGCTACTCCTTCATTTGACGACCGATGATGGCCTATCATATTCTAGGGGTGGCGTAGATGATCCCCATAATTCGTTGACATACGTGTCAGCTCATCATTCAGAAGAATTAATGACTCGGGAATAGCAATTATTAATGGTATTTTGTTTCCCAATATGCATGGCTTGTTGTTACGAAGTTATTTCCATGTTTTTCTTTGCAAAAATTAGTAGTAAGTTTGAAATTCGAACAGCTTGTTGTTCCGTCATCTTCTCTGTGTTTGTTAACAGTGAGCTAAAAATTTGAATAGCTTGTTGTTCCATTGTTGTCTCTGTGTTTTTTACAGTGTGCTAAGCATGGGAGGAAGATCAATTGGCTGTGAGCCATAGGTGTTGATGGTCTCCGATGCTGCACAGGAGATCCTAGCGAGGGCAGGATGGTTAGTTTATCTTAACCATCTACAACAATCCAACGAGACGGTGGCAATTGAGTTTCTACAGAACTTGCAAGAACATCATTCCATGGTTAGAGGGAGATAGATAGCAATCGCTGACGATACAATTGCAGAGGTTTCGGGACTGCCAGTCATTGGACCTGTGTGTACTCTGAAAAAGGTGAGACTGCGAGACGCCATAAAAATCTTCCAGGATGAAGGGCAGAACCTGACTGTAAAAGGGAAGGGAGTTTTACCAGTAACCTTGGGAGAGACATGGGCAGAATTGGTGAGAATTATCCAGAGCTACATCACTTGTGATGGTAGGAAAGACGTGGTAAGACCACGCCATCTTAAACTTTTAGCTATGTTAAAGCAAAAATGCGTTGTGAATTTTCTTGTGTTTTTAAATTCTTTATTACATGATGTTGCCTGAAGTATGAAGAAATCTCACCATCTAGAGTTAGTAGTAAGCCACCATGGGTTAATATGATTGATAGTCAGCCACAGTCTTGCCCAACAACAGAGAAGTTGGGAAGAACTGATTTTTGCAATAGACGGGGGACTAGCTTTGCTAGCCCCAAAATGAAAACATATTGCCTGTACGTCGAGAAGACCATTGAAATGAAGGAAATCTATTAGACTGGCAAGAATCAGGGGAATGCAGATAAATCACCAGGAAGATAGTTGTCAGCCTGTGGAGATACACGATTCAGGAGACGAAGAACCCCCATAATTGGAATGTGGGGAGAATGACAAATAATTGGAGGAAAATGATGAAGGAGAACTGGAGGAAGAGACTGAGCAATCTGATCTGGAGGAAGAGGAAGCAGAGCTATGTAGTGGAAGTCCACTGCAAAACCCACTGCAAGAAGACGAGTTGGCCCAGATTCTGGCCAATATGGGCAAATATGCCCAAGCTCATAGCCCACTTAACCCCCACACCAAAGAAGGACCACAGGAGCACTCTGTTCATGACAAAAGTGCACCCGAGGAACTGTGTGATGAGGAAGAAGGACTGTAGGAGCACTCTGCCCATGATAAAAGTGCATCTAAAGAACTATGTGATGAAGAGGAAGGAGAAGAGGATCACTCTGCTCATGATGAGAGTGTATCTAGGAAGAAGAGTGACGAGAATTAAGAAGAGGAACAATTTTTTCCTAGTCATAATACACCATAATAATTTCATGATGAAAAGGAGGTAGAGGAAGAAGTTGCTCAGGAAATAGTAGAGCAAGATAGGGTTTCTACCCCTGAATAACCGGATTAGCATAGCACTGAAGAAGCACCCCGAGAAGAAAATAAGGAAATTGTCCAATACAAAGGCACAACACTTGAGGTACAAAGCCCAAGCCCTAGTAAATGAACGAATGTTCCTTCCAATAAAATAGAGGAAATTAAAAGATTGTGAAAGGAATAGTAGAGACTGCTTAAAGTGATTAAGCAATTTTTTATAAGAAGATTTTGGCGTAAATCACATTAGGTAAGACATTTGCCGACGCGTTTCGAACCAACCAGTGTGGTTCATCGTCAGGACAAGTTGAAGAAACAGATCCAACTCAACATGTTAAATAGTCAGACCAGAGATTCCAACGGCTAATTTTGACTAAATGACCCAGGTCAAAATTAATTAAATATTATTAATATTCTAATATTGTTTTGTTATTATTAATATTATTAAATTATTATTATTATTTATAATTAAAATCAGGTGAAAAATGTAAAAAGTAAAATCCGAGGTTAGTTTAATTTTTTTTTAATTTATCTAATAAATAATTCATTAATATTATATTATATTAATATTATTAATATAATTTTCTATTAAATTATATAGGTAAATAATATAA
Organism: Pinus taeda; assembly: GCA_000404065.3. Classification (NCBI taxonomy): domain Eukaryota; kingdom Viridiplantae; phylum Streptophyta; class Pinopsida; order Pinales; family Pinaceae; genus Pinus; species Pinus taeda. The sequence continues at coordinate 183,901 of APFE030461943.1, read as the reverse complement.
ATTCATGGTTAGTTCTGAGAATTAATAATTTATTTATTAAATAATAATATAAATAAAATCATTATCATTATATATAAATATATATATATATATATAAACCCCAATGGTCCTAATTAGATTAATTAGTAATAGGAAAGTTTATTTATTTAAGTTCATAAAAAATAATTATATATAAAACACCTTTAACCCTCATATTGATTATTATCCTTTTGGAACAAAGATAAAATGGGTAAATAAGTCCCATAATTACCTAAGGTTAGTTTAAAAATGATTTTAATACAATACTTAATTATACAAATATAACTACAATCAAAGGAGAAAAGTCAATAAAAATAGTTAATATGAAAAAACAGAGAAAGGAGTTCGAATATCAGAGAGATAGAATATTAATATATACCAATGTATAATAATAATATAAAGTATAGTAAATAAATAAATAAATAAATAGGTAAATAAATAATAAGAACCCACTCCATACTAAAATATAATGATAATAAATGAATACTAAATAAGTTCATATTTCGTACTAACAATGTATACATAATATAATCATTATACTTCCTAATCCCTTATAAATATGATGGATCACAGAAGCCTCAATTCTACAACTGATTAAGCAACTTCAATAATAGATAAGGGTTTTGAAAATGGGGAAGAAGTCAAAAGGAACCTCTGTGGTAAAGCATGCAACCGCTTAGACAAAATCCCTTAAGAAAAAGATCAAGAGGACTTAAGTCCAACCTACCATTCAAAACCTAAAGGAACAACATCTGGCTGTCGTTCATGTCGAAGTACAAATAGAGAACGTATCGACCTGTGACAAGGAAATTCAGATAGAGGCACCATCCTCTAAGGAAACTCGGACCATAAAGATGAGACGTTGTGATAAGAAGATCCAAGTAGATCTCCCGCCTACAACTATTATGTTGGATAATGACCCGAGGAGAGTAACTCTGCGAAAGGATTTGGCACAAGCCCAGCAAACAATAGAGAAACTTACAGAGTAGACTATCCCTCGAGAAAAATATGAGAAATTACAACAACAACTGAGGAACATTAACATATTTGAAAGCCAGGCCTTTGAAGGATGGCGAAAGGGAGAAGAAAGAGTCAAAAAGGTAACCCATAGACTAGACATAGTCATCAAACAAATTCATACCAAATGTTCTCTATATACTGAAATTCTAGCGTGTAGGGCACCTGCTAGGAACTATGCTTTGCTTTTAATGGAAATATGTTTACAATTGAAAATTAAAGCTGTCAAAGCAAGAGTACCTATAGAGATAAAACCATTGATGACTTCATAAACTATTGTAAGCATTACAGGGAGAAAGTTCAGCGATTGTTATGTGAATTCTATTTGCACAATCTTGTATTAGATGGAGAAACAAATTAGAACCCTAGACCTTTTTTGGGTGATGTCCAACTACAGGCATTTATTTCTTTTGGTGTTAATCAAATAAAGTGGCTTAAAGCCTACAATGTCTTTCAAAGACAGGAGAATGGATTAGATTTATCGGTGAGAGAGGAACCTAGAGACCCACAACAATTGTGGAATAAACATAGGAGCCTAATGAGAACTCAGGGAGTGATCAAGGCATTGGGACCTATTCATACAGCAGTCATCTAGCAAGGGATAGAATACTTCTTTACCATTAAAGACCTTGCCATAGCAGCAGCAAAGTTTCGATACCAGACTTCTAATCCGAACATCCAAAACTGAAAACCTTTCAATTATGAGAACTTTAAGCTAGCTGTTGACCGCTTGGGTATCTACGGTGACCTCATTTTGAGAGAAGGCCCATCTTGCTTAAGCTGTAGGTTCATAAGTCCATTTATTTGGCACCTTGCACCAAGATATCAAACCTTATATGAAATGCCTGAAGGTCAGACATGACATTTTTTTGAATTCCTAGCGAGCCATCATGGTTGTAGACCACCTCATGAGATCCCTTCTCCAGCCTATTCCCTAACTACCTTGCATGTCAATTAAAAAATAAGTGGTAATTACATACCTTCTCTAGTGCTCAACACACCCCCCTACTTACCCTTTTTCAAGCCCTCATGAAATAAGTATAGGGTGAAAGATTATGATAAATTTTAGAATATTTGTGTGCAATGTAAAATGACTAATAATTACCTTTTTCCTATGTAGAAAAATGAAAAAATGGAAGATCACGATTCCAAAGGAAAAGACAAGACAAAGTTAACTGTTATCCCTTTGACAGGGAACTTCATCCAAATGAGGCAATCTAGATTGGAGCGTATAAGCCAGGAAAAGGAAGAGGAGATACCAAATTGGCGCAAGAGAACAAGAAGATAATTGAGAGCTAACAATATGGTGAATCCCTCAAGATCCTTTGATCTTGAGGGATCACTACCTTAACGATTCTCTGTATCGTTGATATCTCCACTTGGTTACTATAAGAAGGGACAGCATTACTAGCCCAAGGAATGAACTATTGTTGTTTTTATGAAATTCACTATTGTAATTGAAACTTTGATGATCGACTCTCTTTAGAAGAGTTATTGTTGTAACTCCGTTTTGATGCTTAATATATAAAATTTGGTTGTTGTTCCATCTTTGATTTTGGAGTAATCTTAAGCAGTGTGTCCTTGGAGGCTAAGGGCTTGGCCTTGGTGGATCACTTGCTCCTGTACCATTATTTTCTGATTCTAAGTTGTGTGGTTTGATCTCTCTTATTCGCTTTGTTCAATCTGTTGTTATTTATTATTTCATGTATTAGCTATGTTATATTTCATTCCTATTTGAATAGTAAGGTTATTCTGTGCACAGGAATGTTATACTACTCGTTCTAAAGTTATATCGTATTGTTGTTCCTTCAACAGATTGATGTTATCATATAACATTGTTGTTCCTTCCAGATTGCCATTGTTGTTCGTTTACAGAGTAACAGTGCTGTGTATTTATAAATCAGTATTATTGTCTATTTATCTATGGTTTACTTCCAAACGTGATTGTTGTTCATTTTGGATTGTTGTTCCACCATGTTCACAATTGCTGTTTCTTCATAACCGTGATTAATAATTGTTGTACTGAAACTTAGATTATTGTTTCTTTCAATATAGAAGTACTATGTGTAATATTCGATTTGGTTTGCTATGCATTTACATTTGATTCAGGTTGTTGTTCAATATTTCAATACTTCACTTTAGTTTGTTGTTCCATTTCCATTTACTATTTAAATCGTTTCTGAGATAAAGATTGCTGCTTAATTCCTGTAGATTACACTTACTGCCTCATTAATTTCTTTAGATTAAAGATTTGTTGTTCAATCTTGTTAAATAGATTAGTTGTTTTTCCTTTTTCTGTTATTTGATTTATCATTACTTTGGTGTGAACATAACGATTTGAAACTGTAGTGAACATTGACTATTGTGTCCAGTTCCCAGATTGATGATCTTTTCTTTGATTTCTTTTCAATTACATTAGTTTACAAAGGGAAGAGTTATGATTACTACACCCTTGACTAATGAAGTGTTGTAGGTCCTCAAATGAATGATTTAGTTACAAGCATTTCTAGTTCTTGCCATCACATTTAGACATTTGTTTTCAGCATTTAGTTACTTTTGCAGAAGCACTATACTACTAGCATTACTCTGACAAATGACCACCTCAAACTGAGTACATTCTTTGAGATAACAAATTGTACCTGGAGTGATAATTAATGTAGGGTAATTAGAGGTGAAAAAGACCCTTTTTACTACTCGACAGTTACCAGAGCATACGTCGAAGCCACCATCTCGAGTGTTTGATTCTTGATAGCTGAGAAAAAGCACATGGATAAGGAGTTACAAGCGACCAAGAAAGTAGGAGAACAGGTTACATCATCCGCCAGAGCATAGTTGAATAGAGTGATACTGGATGAAGTATTGTCCCTTGAGGTAGTCATGCGAATGTTGTATTCTAGATTCGTCACTGTGCATAAGTTAGTTTTCCATCTCAACAGTTGGTAGCAGCGTTGTGCTAGGAGAGCACAAATCTTGTCAAATTTGCATACTGGTGTCAATCGCATGCAAACATGGAAAATGATGTATAAGGGGGCCCCATGGTGTAGAGCTGTAACTAGGGTCTCTCACACCACTAATTATCCCACATTAATAAGTCAATCTAGGAACGATTTGTTATTGCAAGGAGTAACTCAATCCGAGGCTATTTATCCGAGTAGTTCTCGGCAGTATAGTGTTCTAATGATTCGAAAGGAAATAGATGCTAAGCTATAACTAAACTAATTTAAAAGGTAGAATCACACAAGGCAATTGATCAGTCAAGGGTACGGAAGCAATAACCCATCCCTTTAGAAACTGATGAAGAAAGGAAATTAGAGCATGGAATTGTAGGTCTGGGAGCTAAGTAGCGTCTTGCTGAGGGTCACTACAGCCTTAGACCTTCTCTCACACCATAAACATCAAAGGCAGGTAAATAAAGCGATGGAAAGTAAAATGGAACAGTAATCTGGAAATGGAACAGCAATAAATGGAACAGCAGTAAAATGGAACAGCAGTAATCAAATAGGACAGCAGTGATAAAATGGAACAACAGTAATAAAATGGAACAACAATCCTTAATGAATTATGAGACAACAATTCTCACCCGTATGTACATGTTTTATACTACTACAGCAATCTGAGAATAATAGATGATATGGCTATGCTTCTTAACAAAGTAATATGGCTTGCAAGTCTCACAAATACTCTTTTACATGGATCTAATAATGATACATTCAGGCTAATCTTCTATTACGGAAATAATCTAAAGATGCAACTCAAATAGATCCAGAAGTCATTCACATATCAATCATGGCATATCACATAAAAGATGTATCAGATTACTTAAATAACAGAAATAAACAAATCACACACAAATCACTGTATAATAATACAAAAGCAAGTGTCCTTCGGAGCCGGGCCCTGAGCTGCCAAGGGTACACTGCCTTAAGTTACTCCAGATGCAGAGATGAAATGAACACCGAGTCTTCTATATTAATCTCATCAAAAGTATACAAAGTCAGGTCTCAGCGAGACTCAATGATAATAATTTGTTATGAAACTTAAAATCATAAAAACAATCCTCCTTTTCTTAATGGCGTGGTGCCTTTATATAACAGAAATGACGGAGGTATCTATACAAAAAAGATAAGTTAAAGCAGCGATCCCTGAGGATCAAATATCCTGAGGGATTCGCTAATCGTTCAATTCTTTCCTATTCCTTCATGCGCTCTCCGACCCGGTATCCCGCATTCTTTCCCTGGGCTATTCGGCTCTAATCTTTCTTGATCTCGTCCGCATCCGGTGCCCTGCTGGAGGGACAGCGGTTATTTTCCTTTTGCTCCTTGCTTTTGATCGACAATCCCCTGTTTCCACGTCTTCCTGCATAGAAAACATCAATTATCAACACTTGAGCTTCCTTTGTCTATTTTCGCATATTTTATCAAAATCCTCTATCTTCTTTGAACTCAAGATACAGAAAAAGTTAGAATTGTTATTGAAAAACCACTAGATTTCTTGTCAAAAGCATACCTTCCAAGTGCTCCACACACCCCCCTGCTTACCCTATTTCATGGCCTTATGAAAATGTTATAGTTGACGTGCAAAGAAGTGAGAGAATAAGCCGGAGAAGGGATCTCGCGAGGAGGCCGACAACCATGATGAGCAACTAGGTGGTCAAAGAACTGATCTATTTGATCTGCAGGCATCTCATATAAGGCCTGATATCCGGGTGCAGGGTGCCAAATAATTGGACTGCGAAATCGATACCCCAACCAGGATGGCCCTGCTCGCAGAATCTGTTCCCCATAGAGACTCAATCGGCTTGCAGCTAGCTCAAAATTCTCATATTTGAAGGGTTCCCTAAGCTGGATGTTTGGGTTAGAGGTCCGGTATCGAAATTTTGCAGCATCGATGGCCAGGTCTTTAATAGTCAGGAAGTATTCCAAACTATTTCGGATCAAGTCTTCGTGCATGGGACCTAATATCTCAATGACACCTGGGATCCTCATAAGACTCCTATGTTCTCTCCATAGCGTCACTGGGTCTCTAGGTTCAGCTCGTACCCATAAATCTAAGCTGTTCTCTTGTCTCTGGAAGGTGTTGTAAGCTTTGATCCATTTCAACTGATTAACCCCAAATGAGATAAAGGCTTGGAGTTGTATATCGCCAACAAAAGGGCCAGGATTTAAATCAGTCTCCTGGTCTAGTACAAGATTGTGCAGGTAAAACTCGCATAATAGCCTTTGAACTTTAACCCCATAGTGCTTACAACAGTCTATAAAGTCATTAACAGTGTTGATGTGGATGGGTGCTCCTGCCCTAATGGCTTTTATTTTTAATCTCAGATATCATTCAAGCAAAAATAAAGCATAATTTTTAGCAGGGGCCCTACAAGTCAAAACATCAGTATATAAGGAACACACGGTGTCCATCTGCTTAATAACACTATCTAATCGACGAGTTACCTTAGCAACCTTTTCCTGCTCCTTATGCCACCCTTCAAAGGCCTGGCTCTCGGACTGACTGATGTCTCGAAGTTGATGTTGGAGCTCTTCGTATCTTTCCTTGGGGACTATCTGTTCTCGCAACTACTCAACTTCTTGCTGAGCTTCCTTCATCATTTTATGCAAAGTTCTGGTTTTTGGGTCCTTTTTCCACAAAGCCGTAGAGGCTGGAAGCTTGACCTGGACCTTTCTATTACGTTGCTTGGAGTTTAGGACGCGAATTACACCCGAGGGTGGTGCTTCTGTTTGGACCTCTTTGCTTTCTGTTTCTTTCTTAACTCGAATAAAGGGTTGTTGTGGCCCTTCCGCCATTAGAGCCCCTTGTTGTTCCATTGGTATGTCCATTCGTTCTTCAGGGCTAGATGGGACAACAGTCTGCCCCTCCCTATTATTTGGAACAACAAATTGTTCTTCCATGTTATTTGGAGCAACACCCTGTTCCTCAGCAGTAGGTCTCCTGATGGGGTTTCGACCAGCAAAACGGGTTCTTATCCTCAGGGTTCTTGCTGCCGTGGTCCTCCTTCTTTTCCTTACGGTCTTCTGTATTCTCAGGTTGGCTTTCAACATTCAAATTTGCTGCCGGAGTCTGGCTATGGTGCCCAGCAACTTCTGCTATTTCTTTCTTAACTTCTTAATTTCCTTTGCCTCAGCAGAGGGTTTGGCCCTTAAGCTCGTCCCTTCTTCATCTGGGATATCTTCCGGTATTTCGGGGACAGGTTGTCCGTGATTGTTGTCCTCTATTTCATTGTCATATCCAGGCAGGTTTTCTTCCTCTGCCTCTTGTGCATGCATTTCCTCGGGTAATTCTTCTTCTGGGGGACCGTCAGGGACACCTCCTGTGCTAGAGGGCTGGCCATATTCTCCCATATTGGCTAGAATTGCTGCCAATTCCTCCTCACCTGGAGGGTCCTGTAGCGGGCTACCCCCTGGCTGTGCAATTTCTTCTTCCTGATTGCCCTGTTCGGTGGCCTCTTCTTCCTTCGAGTGTTCATCTTCTTGGTTGCTCTGTTCAGTGGCCATTTCTTCCTCAGAGTGTTCATCTTCCTTTTCAATTTCTCCTTCCGGCTCGTCAGTCTCGGCCTCTGATTGCTCGGCATTCCCTTCGGAGAGTCCTCCTTCTAGTTCTGGGGGTTCATCCATAATTTCAATTGGCTGGGCCATGGTTCCCTGAATCCTTTCTAACCTTCCTCATATCCGAGCCAACCGAGCTGACTTCCTTGGTCTTTCAGGTTGGTTGGGTGTGCTGGCAGGTTCTCTAGGTTCTTCTTGTTGTTCTGGCGTACCGGAGGGTTGTTTCCGTTTAGAAGAAGCATGTCTTCCTACTGCTGGCTCCTTGCGTCTTTCTGAACGTTCCAACGTACTAGAGGATTGTTCAAGTTTTAGGGGTTGTATAGCCAATCCCCCCTCGACTGTTTCAATCAATTCCTCCCAAGTGCTCTGCTGTTGGGTGAGACTGTGGCTCACTATTAACCGGATCAGTCCATGGTGGCTGACAACTGCGTCTATATGCTGAGCCTTCTTCAGGCTTCGGGCCACGTCATGTAACAGCGAATTTAAAAGTGTAGGGAGATTCATAGAGCATTTTCCTTTTAAAACAGCCAAAAGTTTTAAGTGACGAGGCCTTACCACGTCTTTTCTTCCTTCGCAGGTGATGTAACTTTGCACTGTCTTCGCCAGCTCGGTCCAGGGTTCCCCAAGTGTTGCCGACATAACTCCTTTCCCTTTGACTGTCAAGCTTTGGCCTTCGTCCTGGAACATTTCCATCGCTTTTTGCAATCTCTCCTTCTTCAGCGTCCATGTGGGTCCAGTAGCTGGTAATCCTGAGACTTCTGCAATAATGTCCGCCGTAACCACTATCCGCTTTCCTCTTACTACAGAGTGGTTTTCCTGCAAATTCTACAGGAATTCTAATGCTACTACTTCATTTGATTCTTGCAGGCGGTTGAAGTAATTCAACCATCCTGCATTTTCCAGGATTTTACGAGCAGCAGTGGAAACTGTCAGCTTGTGAGGTTCACTTCGGACCGTCTTTCCACCCATAATTCTACTCAGAAATGGAACAACAACTGCTTGCGGTATTTGCGACGCAGAGAGGATGACTAATGCCAATTTTTGGAAAGGATCATAGGGCATGCAACGAAAAAAGGATCGTGGACGGCAATCTCCATAGGATGAAATCATCATACCGTTAAACCATGCCCTTCCTTCGTACATTATCTTGCCCGAATGGTGTGCAACCACATAACCCCTGCAATAATGATGTTACCTCCCCCCCGCGATCTGATAGGATGCCCTCAGACGTCAAAGAGAGGAGCAGCAGCCAGTCGGGAGTCAAATCATAAAGTACAGCATATGGAATTATGCCATGTTGTAAAAAAACAACGAAATGCCGAAACCGAGGCAAAAAGGTAGATCGCGTTTTATATGGAAGCCTGCGTGATATAATGAGGAACCGGAGAATTGGACGTCTGTCGAATGTACAAAATCTCCAGTAGTCATTGTCAGTTCCGTTGCCATGATCGGTGGTAATAAGTATTCATGCGATATGTATCGGGGTGTGACATATGATTTATACAAAGGATATAAGAGACAGAAAGATTTAATATCATACCTGCTGGTGTAAATATTACGACTCCGATGCCATGAACAGAGCTCTGCTACCAACAGGTGTTCATAACCTTGGCAGAGTTGTTTATTTCACCCTCCGGAACCATGATCCTTTGTGTATATTTTGAAGAGTGCTTTGTCAAAATGCATGTCATTATGCCGGCTTGGTAACCGGATAACCAAAATGCCATTCACAAGGTAGGCACGAAACGTGGTCAGGCCAGCTCGTGATGAGACCTCCTGTTCCAAGGTTTGGTTGTTAATTTTCCTTCGGACCATGTCCCTGGTGTGGTGGCCATAATGGGAATGCCACTTCGCTTCCATCCTTATGATCATGGTAGGCTGGCTCCGATGAACCCCCTATCCTGCATTTGACAATTTCATATATATATATATATATATTATTTATTTTATTTATTTATTATTTATTTATTTATTTATTTATTTATTTTTTATTTTATTTTTTTTTTTTTTTTTTTTTTTTTTTTTTTTTTTTTTTTTTTTTTCGCTTGGAGAGCACCTCCTTTTTGTTTATTTCCACATAAGGGTGGTTCCGCACTCCTTAAGAGCGGGGAATGGTGGAAGAAGTCTTATAATCTCAACAGTTAGATATAAATCGTTTGTTCTTATCCCTTAGTAATAATCAAGAAAGATTTCAGGGGGATTGTCATGATAAAAAAAATCACCAAACCAGGGTTCGGGAAGAAGACAATGACAGTGGAGATGAAAAATTAACGTCCTTCGTCTGGTCCTCTTATCCATACTGGTTCCATAGTAAATAGCAATTTATGATATGCTGATTTCGGTATATCATGCTTTATATTCATCGCATAAATTCATTGCTGTATCTAAAAGATTGGGAGACCATGGGCGCAAGGCATCAAATAAAGGTAAGAACATGCTGATGGCCTTTCTGAGATAAGAATCTATTAGAGGGATACCATTTCTTTGAGAGGAACAACAAAAATCGGAAATGTTGTTCCTTCCGAGAAAGGAACAGCAAAGACACCCAAATGATGTTCCTTTTCGCAAAGGAACATCAAAAATACTCAAGTGTTGTTCCTTTTCGCAAAGGAACAGAAAAAACACCCAAATGTTGTTCCTTTTCGCAAAGGAACAGCAAAAACACGCAAGTGTTGTTCCTTTTCGCAAAGGAACAGCAAAAACACCAAAATGTTGTTCCTTTTCGCAAAGGAACAACAAAAACACGCAAGTGTTGTTCCTTTTCGCAAAGGAACAGCAAAAACATCGAAATGCTGTTCCTTTTCGCAAAGGAACAACAAAGACACTCAAATGCTGTTCCTTTTCGCAAAGGAACAACAAAAACATGCAAGTGCTGTTCCTTTTTGCAAAGGAACAACAAAAACACCCAAATTTTGTTCCTTTTCGCAAAGGAACAGCAAAAACACGCAAGTGTTGTTCCTTTTTGCAAAGGAACAACAAAAACACCGAAATGTTGTTCCTTTTCGCAAAGGAACAACAAAAACACCCAAATGATGTTCCTTTTCGCAAAGGAATAGCAAAAACACGCAAATGTTGTTCCTTTTCGCAAAGGAACAGCAAAAACACGCAAATGCTGTTCCTTTTCGCAAAGGAACAGCAAAAACACCCAAATGTTGTTCCTTTTCGCAAAGGAACAACAAAAACACGCAAGTGCTGTTCCTTTTGAAAAGGAACAGCGAAATCACACAAATGCTGTTCCTTTTGAAAAGGAACAGCAAAATGTCACGAAGGCTGTTCCTTTTGAAAAGGAACAGCAACAACACACAAATGTTGTACCTTTTGAAAAGGAACAACAAGACCATGCAAATGTTATTCCTTTTGAAAAGGAACAGCAAAACCACACAAATAACATAGCAAAATAGGTAATCAAAAAACGTATATACAGGATGTTATGTACAAGTTATGAAATGAATTACTTAAGTTACAGGTGAGGAAGATTTCACTTCCTCTCCTAGAACTTCCAAATCAGTATCTTGCCGTAGCTGCTGACAGAAGGATTCCGGAGTGAGTGGATTTAGATAAAGATGAACTCAATGGCCATTTACTTTGAATGCATATCCAGAACCATCGATTGTGATCAGGGTAAGGGTCCCATTGTCGTGTACCTTCTGGATTTCGTATGGTCCTAACCATTGAGTCTGGAGTTTTCCTGGGAAGTCCTGAAACCGAGAGTCATATAGCAGAGCCCAGTCTCCTTCATGAAAGACTTTATTCTTAATAAGTGCATCATGCCACTTGGCTCGCTGTTGCTGAATCAATGCTGTATTTTGTAATGCAGAGAGCCTAATTTCGTCCAACTCATTGACCTGTTGTAGTCGATTAATTTGCGCCTCACTCAAATCTAGGCCGACTTCTTGTGCAGTTTGTAGCATTTGGATTTCAAATTCTATAGGAAAAATTGGTTGTTTTCCAAACACTAATAGATAAGGTGAATAGCCTTTCGTACTTCTCCATGTGGTTCTATAGGCCCACAGTGCCTCAGGTAGCCGAGCGGCCCAATCACGCCTATGTGCTGCGATGGTTTTTGTTAAAATTGATTCTATGACCTTATTACTACTTTCTACTTGCCCATTGGCCTGCGGATGGTACGGGGTAGTGATCTTATGTTGGACATGATAATTGTTAAGTGTTGCAGCTAATTTATTTCCAACAAATTGCGGTCCACCATCTGTGATTACTTCTCTCGGAAGTCCATAACGTACAAAAAATGGAACAAGACTTGTATTACCGAGTCCTTTGCAGCCTTACACAGTGATTTAGCCTCGACCCATTTAGTAACATAGTCAGTTGCCACCAGAATGTATGTCCTCTGATTTGATGGAAGATTAATGGGTCCGACGAAGTCAAGAGCCCATCGTTCAAATGGCTCAATGACCAATTGTGGTCTCAGAGGCATTTCATCGGCTTGGCCAGGTTTTCCTGCTCGCTGACAACTGTCACAGGCTTGTGCAAATTTTTTTTCATCTTTGAAAATCGTAGGCCAGTAGTATCCTGTCTGTTGTACTTTGTGTGCTGTTCTTTTTTCGGAAAAATGTCCCCCGCATGGTCCGTCGTGGCAAGCTTTTAAGATGTCGAAGATCTCTTCCTCTCGAATACACCTCCTGATTTGCATATCTGCCCCTGTATGGAACAAATGTCCTCCAATCCACGAAAATCGAGTGCTCTTCTGAACAATCTGCTTCCGTTCCTGAGGGGTTAAGTGTTTTGGTAGCTTACCTACTGCAACGTAATTGGCGACATCAGCATACCAGGGTGTTTCGAACAACAACAGCAAACAGGTGTTCATCAGGAAATTGGTCTTCTACTGCTGCTGTTTCAATGGATTTTGGTATCCGTGAGAGAAAATCGGCTACAGGGTTTTCCTTGCCAGGTCGATCCTTGATTGTGATGTCGAACTCCTGCAATAAGATCAACCATCTAGTTATTCTAGCATTCGTAACAGGTTTATTTGCCAAATATTTGATAGCAGAATGGTCTATATATAACACAACAGGATAGCCTGTAATATAATGTCTGAATTTGTTAACAGTATGTATTACAGCTAGGAATTCTTTTTCGGTAACAGTATAATTGAGTTCGGCAGAGGATAAATTTTTGCTGATATAGTAAATAGCATATGGCTTCTTATCCTCTTCTTGCCCCGGGACTGCACCAATTGCGGTATCTGAGGCATCAGATGAGATTTGGAATGGCAAATTCCAGTTTGGTCCTCGAAGGACTGGGGCTGTTGATACCAACTTTTTCAGTTCCTTAAAAGCCTGGTCACATTTTTCTGTCCACAAGAAATCAACATTACCAGTTAAAGCATATAGAGGTGAAGCAACACGTGAATAATGTTCTATAAATCGTCTGTAATATCCAGAAAATCCAAGAAAACTGCGTACCTCTGTTTGAGTAGTGGGGGTAGGGATAAGCAAAAGAATCTGAATTTTGGCCGGGTCTACCTAGATGCCAGTTGCTGAAATATAATGCCCTAGAATGAGCCCTTCTGTCATCATCATGTAACATTTTTCGTGGCTCAAACAAAGTCTGGTAGCAATACAACGTTGCAGAACTTTTTCCAGGGTATCCAGAGCTGGATCAAAATCTTCGCCATATGGCGTAAAGTCATCCATGTACACCTCAAGTCCGTCGTTTATTAAATCTGCAAAGATGCTGAGGACAGCCCTTTGGAATGTAGCAGGGGCATTACATAGGCTGAAAGGTAGTACTCGATAGGCAAACGTTCCCCAAGGACAAGTAAAGGTAGTTTTATCCTAGTCTTCAGGGGCAATTTGGATTTGGTTATATCCGCTGAAGCCGTCCAGAAAAGAAAAAAAAATCTTTCCTGCCAAAGTGTCCAATACTTGATCTATAAATGGGAGGGGAGAGTGATCCTTCTGTGTGGCCTTATTTAACTCCCTGTAATCCACGCAAATCCTCCATTTTCCATTTTTCTTGGGTACCACCACTAGGGGAGAGACCCATTTACTATCAGAGATGGGATAAATAAAATTAACATCCAAAAGTTTCTGAAGTTCGGCTTTTACTACTTCTTTTAGATGGGGGTTGAGTCTTCTTTGTGGCTGATGAACTGGTCTTGCATCCTTTTCTATATAGATATGGTGGGTACATAATTGAGGATCAATCCCCTTCATGTCAGAGTAATCCCACGCAAATGATTCCTTATATTTTTGTAACAGATTCACAAGATTTATTTCTTGATCTGGTGTGAGGTTGGCGTTGATGTTTAGAGTCTTACCAGGTTCGATTTCCACTACTTTACTATTGGCAACAACAGTTACTGGTATTGTTTGATTGTGTGGATCTTTTAAAGAGTCTTCTTCTAGCTCACTATCAAAGGCTGCTTCTATCATAAAGCACTGTGTGTGAGATCTAGATTCAGTTTGACTAATGAAGTTATTGATGGCATCATCTTCTGTCTGATCTTTAAAATCTAAAGCCTTCTGTACAGTCAATGGAGATCTGATATTATTAGTAAGATATGACACAGGAAACTGATTAGTTTTGATCGCTGGTAGGCTTGGATGTGCTGGAGGATATAGAACTAGATTTTTAACGTCTGGTCCTTTAGTTATGGTCATGTTTCCCTGCCGGCAACCAATGTAGGCATCAGCAGTAGCAAGCCAAGGTCTTCCAAGTATTAGCGGATGTCCATCTAGTCGAGTCTTTGGATTAATTAGCAGGAAGTCAGTTGGATATTCTCAGGAGTCTACAGAAACCATGACATCATATAGAGTCCCTTCTGGTCGAACCACCGATCGATCTGCCAATTCTAGCAAAGTAGAAGTAGGTTCTACCGATGTGATGCCAAGCTTTTGGCAAGTGGAAGTTGTCAAAATGTTGATTGCAGCTCCCAGGTCGACTAAAACATTAGTCAGGGTTTGTACCATAGGTTTGGACAGTTACAATTGGGTTCCCGGGATCTTCGTATTTGATAGGTGTCTCTGTTCCTGATAACAAGTCGGATAAAGTACCAACTACTTGGACTCTAGGGTTAGTAGTTGTATTCCTCCTTGATTTTTTTATGCACAGTTCTTTTATAGTTTTTGCGTATATAGGAATATCTTATATGGCTTGGAGGAATGGAATTTTTATGCACAGGTTTTGTAACTCTCCCAGAATGTCGAAGTCTGGATATTGTACTGGTCGTGGTATGAATAATCGCTCCGGGAAAGGAGGGGAGGATGTTTTTGCTTGCTGATGGCTCTGTTCTCTATTTAAATCCTCTTGTTGTGGTGGTTGTTCTACAGGTAACTGATCTTCAATATTAACGATTTTGTCTCCCTCTGTTTCTATTATACGTCCAGATCGTAACCGAAGATAATTATACTCCCTTATGTCAAGTTCAATTTCTGATGTTTCTATGATTTGGAGGGATTAGACTGGTCTATTATTAGGATTGGGATTGGGTTGGGCTGGGAGTTGAGGTCTCAGATTAGACTGGGAGTTTTGTTGTAAGGCTGGCAGAGTTGGTTGAGGGAGTGGAATAGTTCCTGTTGATTGATATGTCGATCTTGGCCAATTTGTCTGCCAGGGTGAACCTTGTGAGGTAGGGGGAATCCATTGCGGAGGATATGGATTATTCTGCCAATATGGTGGGTTGTAAGGAAAATTTGGCCAACCGAATTGGCCTGTCTGATTCATCCATGGATTTGGGGATGGAAACGACTGTGATGACCAATTCGGAAATGGGGGTGTAGATTGGTTTTGCCACATACCATATTGCTGAGCATTATACCACGGCGGCCGAAAAGAAGAAATTGGGTCTGAAAACATACCTGATTGCCTTGGTTACCATTGGCGACGCCGGTTAACAAAGTATGATGGCTCTGGTTCTTCTTCTGCTTCTTTGTATACTGCCTTCAGTCCAGGAAGTGAGGGGCAGCTTTCGGTGAGATGGTCTTTTGTGCAGATGGCACATGTTTGAACTGAATCTAGTGCACATTCCTTATGGCTATGTTTTTTTCTGCATCGGGGACATAAAATTTCCATATTCTGTTCTGCCTCCATCTGCTTTTGCTTAGCCTGCAAATTATCAAGCTGTGTAGTTAATGTCCCTAGAATATCAGTTTTAAAATTTTCTAATAATTTACCAAGTTCTACACGTGTTACTCCTTCTGTTGATATTTTGTTATCTCTAACAAACCGATCATATTCTGTTGGTTTTATCCTTGTGCTGCCTCTTGAACTTCTGATGCATAAATTAATGATTTCAGCAAAATTCTCTTGGTAAATATCCCCTTTTCCCATGATATTCAATGTTTCAATCCATTGTTCTTTCATACCTCTAATCAATGCAGTTTTCAACACATTATCAGGCAGAGGTATTGATGCATAGGGGGATCTTTGTAAATTATACTGAAAACATTCTACATATTCCTCTAGAGTTTCATTTGGTCTGGCCGTCATTTGAAAAATTTCATCTTTTAGTTCTCTTGACCTGCAGTAATCCTGATATTTCTTGAGGAAGGATTCTTTCATCTGCTCCCAGTTGTTTATGACTTCACCACCTAAACCCATAAACCATCTCAAAGCTGCTCCTTTCAAAGTGGAGGGGAACAGCTTCAATTTTTGGGGATCAGTGGTGTAATCATATCCTCTACATAACACATCAAATTCAAATAAGAATGCGTCAGGGTTCTTCTGATGTGAGTCCATGAAACGTTGGAATGTGTTGAAGAGGGATCGCTTTCATGGGTGCATTTGCGGCAGAGTCTACTATCGGATATTGCAATGTAGAGGTTTGAGTATTTGGCTGATTCTGTGCCATGGTGTCGAATATGTGCCAATAGTCTTCCGGAATTTCTAGGAGGGTGTTCCTAGGTTGAGAAGAGGCGGCCTTGGAAGGAACTGTTTTAATGACACTTCCTTTGTCTGGGATTTCTATCTGAGGGAATGGAGTGCCTTCAATATTGATTCTGGCTGTGCTCCCCTTATCTGGGCTGTTTAATAGCTGGATTATCCTAGAAGGAGACCTTGGTTCCTCTATTTCCCCTATTTCCCCTTCTCCCTCACAAAGGTTGATTAAGTTCCCTTCTTGCAGCCGTTCTGATACAGAATTTTCAATTTCTTGATAGTCCTGCTCATCAGTCTGGCTATGTACCTCAGCAAAGGCTCCAGATGGTGATGTTTTAGCCTGAAGGGAACTAGTAGGCTGCCTAGAATTAACCTGTCAGATGCCTACTGACGGCTGAGATTCAATTTTCTTGTAGATCTCGTCTATAAAGGTTGTTCGGCCAAGGGTCACCGGTCCTTTGGCTTTTTCAGGTTTGGCTGGGGTTTTGATGTTCTTTTCTAGCTTTTTCTGCTTAGTCATGCACTCTAAAAGCTACTAAATCCTAACAACCAGCAATTCTGCTAAGAGAGCAGACGGTGGAGCAGGGCTTTTACATGCTCCGTACACAGGTTCTTACCTTCCGTTTTTAAAATCCAACTCCCCCCTAGCAGACTTGCACACTACTCTGTAAAGGACAGATGGCTATTACTCCTCCCCGGCAACGGCACCAAAATGTAGAGCTGTAACTAGGGTCTCTCACACCACTAATTATCCCACATTAATAAGTCAATCCGGGAACGATTTGTTATTGCAAGGAGTAACTCAATCCGAGGCTATTTGTCCAAGTAGTGCTCAGCAGTATAGTGTTCTAATGATTCGAAAGCAAACAGATGCTAAGCTATAACTAAACTAACTTAAAAGGTAGAATCACACAAGGCAATTGATCAGACAAGGGTACGGAAGCAATAACCCATCCCTTTAGAAACTGATGAAGAAAGGAAATTAGAGCATGGACTTGTAGGTCTGGGAGCTAAGCAACATCTTGCTAAGTCTCACTACAGCCTTAGACCTTCTCTCACACCATAAACATCAAAGGCAGGTAAATAAGCGATGGAAAGTAAAATGGAACAGCAATCTGGAAATGGAACAACAGTAATCAAATAGGACAACAGTGATAAAATGGAACAACAGTAATAAAATGGAACATCAATCCTTAATGAATTATGAGACAACAATTCTCACCCGTATGTACATGTTTTATACTATTACAACAATCTGAGAATAATAGATGATATGGCTATGCTTCTTAACGAAGTAATATGGCTTGCAAGTCTCACAAATACTCTTTTACATGGATCTAATAATGATACATTCAGGTTAATCTTCTGTTGCGGAAATAATCGAAATATGCAACTCAAATAGATCCAGAAGTCATTCACATATCAATCATGGCATATCACATAAAAGATGTATCAGATTACTTAAATAACAGAAATAAACAAATCACACACAAATCACCGTATAATAATACAAAAGCAAGTGTCCTTCGGAGCCAGGCCCTGAGCTGCCAAGGGTACACTGCCTTAAGTTACTCCAGATGCAAAGATGAAATGAACACCAAGTCTTCTATAGTAATCTCATCAAAAGTATACAAAGTCAGGTCTCAGCGAGACTCAATGATCATAATTTGTTCTCAAACTTAAAATCATAAAAACAATCCTCCTTTTCTCAATGGCGTGGTGCCTTTATATAACAGAAATGACGGAGGTATCTATACAAAAAAGATAAGTTAAAGTAGCGATCCCTCAGGATCAAAGATCCTGAGGGATTCACTAATCGTTCAATTCTTTCCTTTTCCTTCATGCGCTCTCCGACCCGATATCCCGCATTCTTTCCCTGGGCTATTCGGCTCTAATCTTTCTTGATCTCATCCGCATCCGGTGCCTTGTTGGAGGGACAGCGGTTATTTTCCTTTTTCTCCTTGATTTTGATCGACAATCCCCTATTTCCACGTCTTCCTGCATAGAAAACATCAATTATCAACACTTGAGCTTCCTTTGCCTATTTTCGCATATTTTATCAAAATTCTCTATCTTCTTTGAACTCAAGATACAGAAAAAGTTAGAATTGTTATTGAAAAACCACTAGATTGCTTGTCAAAAGCATACCTTCCAAGTGCTCCACACATGGTACTTGCCAAAGATGATGAAGCGAAAGGCGGTAAAGTTGAAGGCACGAATCCGGAGTCAGATTTGGAACTATGAGGAACTCCCGCAACTCATCACCAGTTTGCAGGCTTCACATGCACGAGTGTTCAAAAGCATGGATGTCATTGTGCACATGCACGTGATCCCATCCATTAGCACACTCACCGAGGTGAAGTAAAAAAACCAATTTCAACTAGAGCTAGACATGTACTTTGATGAGTTGATGCGCATAGCCACCATCGCAGACTTGGAGATCAGTGTAAAAACTATGCATCAATATGTTACTGGTCTAGCTGCACTCAATACTATGATGTACATTTTTTCAGATGAGCTGGATAGAGGTTCCAAATCATTATACCCAGATGCAACGGAGGCAAGCTTGCACTTTCTGCTGGATGTCACCATCGAGCACGTGGACACAATAACAGACTACCAAGCTTGGCATCAGTTCACCACCATCGATCATCATGAGGATGTTGAA
The DNA here is from genome assembly GCA_000404065.3 of Pinus taeda. Taxonomy (NCBI): domain Eukaryota; kingdom Viridiplantae; phylum Streptophyta; class Pinopsida; order Pinales; family Pinaceae; genus Pinus; species Pinus taeda. The sequence goes on along the minus strand of APFE030461943.1, from coordinate 164,809 downwards.
GAGTTGGTCTTCCCACCACTGTCTGAGTCTTAGTAATTCCTTGCATGTCTTACTCAAGCCTATTTTGTCTCACATGGGTACATGTGAAAATTGTAATGTAACATCTTGTAAAATTGAAAGACCAAGTGTCGATAGTAGAGTGTAACAATCATATAGTAGTTGAAGAGTGATGAGGGTAGGTGAAGAGTCACAAGGGGGAATGTCAAGGGTCACCTCATCCTTTACTATTTATAGAACCTTATAACTCATTTTACATGATATTTTTGGGAGCCAAGCTTCCTATAGGTGTATCTTAGATAGAGCTTGGAGTGTATTATAATGACCCTTGGCTTCTCCACAGGGCAGAGCTAGTATATCTCTTTGGAGGAGCAGGCGGTAATGACTATAATGTTCCGCTGTCGGGACTAGAGGTTGGTCATAGTTGTATGTATGATTGGATCTTTTGCCTTCTTAATATAACAGATCCAACACATTTCATGCATATGTTGTTATTGTATTTCATCTATCTTGGTTACTCTAGTGATATATGTAGTTGTTGTTTACACATGTATGTATGGACTTTTCTATATATGTTCGTATGAATATTATTGAGATGTGATGTTGGTTTAACCATCACTTTGGATCATTGGCTAACCTTCCTTCCATCTTGTGATGTTTTGTTATTTGTGTGTTCTCTTTCAAGCTACGTGCTACCATAGGTTTCTAAGGGGCGCGCTCATCCCCCGTTCCATGTGTTAAAGCCATTCATACACCTTCCTTGACTCGCTACATATGTCACTCCCTTGATGCCAACAAGAACATATTACTCATCTCTGCGCATAACAGTAATCAAGGCGATGCCGTACTACCCCACTGTTGGGACTCCTACACCCAACAGTCTAAGGTCTAGTTGGGACTTCTTACCAGGGAGATCCCTTAACATGTTGGCAGGTCCAACACCATCAACAAGAAATCAAAATTATTTGGCATGCATCACATCACTATGATTGGTATGAATTCTTAGTGGTATATGCACAACTTCTCTATGTTTGGGTCACAGTTCCTCAACGTATATTTTCATTTGGTTGCATGTGTAGAGTAGTATTGGAAAGATCATATGGCATAGTATATAGTCATTATTCATGATATATTATGTGGCATCATTATATATTGTAGAAGTGGCATTTGTATCCTATTCCTTCATTATGCATGGAAACAGTGAAACCTACGTTTGATGGCATCTTTAAAATATATGCATATACGTTGTCTCCAAGGGGAACCCTAACCATTACTTGTGAAAAAACCTTAATGATGTAGTGTCTGACATAAATTTGAGTTGTTAATAGTAACCTGGTCTCTCTATGATTTTACTTTGTAACTTAGTTGAGCTATTGATGAAATTTAATAGAAGAATAATAATTGATTTTGGGTTTTCCCCTTTTGTGGGGATTTTCCCTGGTTTCCGACCAAATTTTGGTGTCCCTATTTGTACATGCTTTTCTTTTATTATTCCTTTATGTTCAGCTGCATTGAAGATGATATTGTTATTTCTATATAATTGCTAATTTTATGATGATGCTATGGGGTAAATGTATATGTAAATAATGAAAAGAAAAAATGCAATTATGAAAGGCAAAGAACAATATAGCCATAAGGAAAATTAACATGTTGACGAAAGAATGAATCCATCTATGTGGGGACCTTAGATTCATAATGCTCCCAAGTTTGAACTAAGAAAATAAGATCAATATCATTTGACATCCAACTTATCATAAGACCTTTATGCAATGGAAAACCTCGACAGTTCCAGAAGAGGATGCGGAGTGTTCTTGTTGGGTTCTTCATTTTGGGCACAAAGTTTTGACATGTTTTTACCATATTTTGACCAAATGTGACCACTGGAGAGTCATAAAGAATGCAACCAAGGAAGGAGAAGGAATCTGCTAAGTTCTAGTAGTTGTGTAAGGTCGGCTAGGAAAATAGGGGCACATGCAATCACTTCCGAGCCAAAATGACCATTAACAACAAAGGAAGCAAACACAGTTGTGGAATAGAAGCAACTGAAAAGGAAAGGGAAGGGCATTCGAGGAAGAAACTAGAAGTCCAAGGGAGCGGAGTGCATAAAAGCTAAAGAGAAAGGAAAAATGATAGAGAGAACATAGAGGTGTACCGAGATGCTATCATGGAGCCTACTGAGCTTCTCCTAATTCTATGATCCCTTGGTCATGTAATAGTTTATGCTCCTAATTCTTGTTCTGTTAGGAAGGCATCTGGGCATTAATGTAATGATGTAATGTTAGTTGAAACTGTTGGGCACGAGATCCCCCATGTCAAGTTTTGGGGCTTAGAGCCCAAGTCTTGACTAAGTCTAATGTAAAGACCTTGCGAAGATTGAAAATGAGTCAGAGGGTTGTCTGCCCTCATTTTTGTAATGTAATGTTGGCTTGAGAGATCTACCCATGGTCCATGGACCATGGGATTGTATAAATAGAGCGAGGCTCTAAGTTGTAAAGAGACATCAATGAATCAATGTAATGGAATTAATAACAATGAATTGAGTCTGATCTAAGTATAGGGTGAGTAGTTGGGTCGTAGAGTAGGGGAAGGCTCTGCAGCTGAGTGCGTAGGGCAAGTTGAGTCTTAGCTCCTTATCATTCTTTGTATCATTTTCCTGTTTGGTATATTGGGTATGAATTGCATGTTTACTGTTTATATGATGTGCGAACTTATATGAATGTGTTGAATAAATGAACATAAGATATGTATCTCTTTAAGTGAAGTTAACTAACTCTTATAAGGAAGACAAGTAAGATATGTGGTGTAGCTTGGGGAATTAACACATATTGTTGGCTTAGCAATGCGAAAGCACCGTAGTCCCTGGGTAAGGCTGCGCGAAGATAATTGTAACAAATCGGGAAGCATCACAGGTCAGAAGTGTGCGCGAAGTAGCCTACGTGAATTTGGTTCACAGCTAGACTAAAGTGACACCTCAGACATCTCAAGGGTGCGGAAACATGGTTCCAGCACCCCCCCATACTGCTTCAAGTGAGACCTTAGTCTACGCTCCACAGGCTGTTACCAAAAGGGCCAGTAGTACAGGGATTTGTTTGGCTAAATAACTCTGAACCTGGGTCAGGCCCCATCAAGCCAACAAATGGTTCTGATGCATGGACTGGAATCTGCATAGAGATGTCTAATGTCGTATCATTGGAATCCAACTAAGAAGGAAATTGAAGGTTGGTTGGATAGGAGAATCCACAAGTTCACGGTGCAGGAGAACATGAATCCACAACTATCAAAAGAAGAGTGGTTAGACTGCTACCTGTATAGAGAGATCCATGAAATTTTCTTAACATCTTTCCCTACTGAGATGTACGAGTGGATCACGAAGCTAGCAGATAGCCAAGGAAGGAGGAAACTCAACAATCCTATTGTGTGGACCCCAGAGTTGGTGCACTCAATTGGATTATAGGAGGATTCATTTCTAAGTTCGCGGTAGATACTTCAATGAGCTATAACGAGGTAGAGTGACCCATTCTCAAAGGACCATGAGGTAAGTACGTTAAGTCTATGAATACTTGGATTAAAATGTTATTGTGTGAAAAAAGGGTTATGAAATTACCTTGATGTTCGAAACCATGTGAAGTGGAAAAACCTACAGAAATGACGGGAGTTAGGGGCTAGAGAATAGCCCTTTGATTTCACCTCCATGAGGGGACGAGGAAGAGCTCGCGAAAGTTTCACTGAGGAGTGTGATCAATTTGATAAGAAAGAGGATTTCGCACATACCACCCCCTATTATAGACATATTTGGGTACTGCAACCCCAGTCGCATATGTCCATAAACCAAGGGCTTCTAAGTCCCTAAAAGTGTTGTTTCATAGCCTAAAGGAGAAAGGTTAGCTGATTACATCATCTCCCAGAAGTTCTCCATGAAAAACTGCTTAGAACTCATCAAAACTAGACCATACAGACTACTCAGTGCTAAGGGTGCGATGCATCTCACCTGCCACATGCAAAAAGTGTGATGCATATTGAAAATCCCTTCTATGGGGTGCGATGAGCGAGAGCAAACAAATGGAAGAAGCAGTTGGCTAGGTGGAAACCCAGAGAATCTTCTAGAAACTGTCCATTTGACACTTGCCTCTTTGAATTCGCCCAGGGATGAGTAAGAGTTCATGAATCTCCAAGTGGAACCAAGAACTATCAGAGAGAGGACACTAATCGAAATCCCAAAAGCTGACTCACCCACCTCCAAACATCTATATATGGATCCCTCATCCCAGAGATCCAGAGGATGGAATCTTGGATTTTGTAAGGAAGTGTTGTTGGTTTCTTTGTGGAACATCATAGTGCTGGGTGATCTAAGCTTTTCATGAGATGAAGAAGGGCTTTCATGCTAGGAGGATGATGTTGGGTTAGATCAATGGGTTGTAATCCTCTCTTCTACTCTTTCTATCAATAAAGCTATTTGATTTTTCCTCCACATTCTTGTATGTCTGAGTTGATATATGCATTTGTGTGGTCAATATATATCTGGTCCTATATTTTTTATGATTTTAGATCTTTGTGCTTTGATGGTATTATTCTGCTTTGACTCTACAGGTGTTCTTTGAAGTAGGACAAGCAAGGAAGGAGCAGCAAATATCTATCAGAGGGGAGAGGAAACAAGCAAGGAACCAAGTGAAAGACTGAGGTTGGTAATCTCTGCTTTTCTCTCATCTACTTCTCATAAAGGAAAATGCAAGTAACTTTAGTTTGTTTGTTTCTAAGATAGCTACCTGTCTTAGTGGGACTAGCAGCTCTGAATGGACACTAGATTTCCCGATAACAAAATGGCGACTCCACTGGGGAGCGAATAGCTTGTTTGCTTGTTTATATTTGTTTGCTTTATAAACTACATACAGAGCCTAAAGTTAAGCCAGATAGCCTTCGAACTGCATTTGCTATGCAAGTGCAAAGTAGATCAATGCTGCTTTAGTCCATCTCTGGGTTTTGTTTAAACTGAACAATTGATTTGCAAACATCCTAATTTCCTTGGTGGTGGCTCAAGTAACCCCATTAGATTAGCCCCTATGATTGGTATTTACTGACTATCATTAGCTCAACCTAAATCCCTGAACTAAGCTACAAACTGTGACCAAACACCAAGTTAAAGTCTCATCCCTGGACCATCGCACTGTCTCCTTTTGATAGTTTGGATGCATCGCACCTCCCATGTGTAGTAGGTGAGATGCATCCCTGTTTCCCTGTGTTATAGGTGCGATGATCAGATAAGACTGTTTCTGCCTCCAGATTTTGGTTTTTTCTTCACTCTCTTCAGCTTTGTTCAGGAGTTTTACTGTCTGTGATCAGTATACCACTATTGAAACTCCCTTCCTTTGCATTATTCAGCCTCCATTGTACAAAGAACTGTGAATGTTTTTATGTATTTTTTGCCATTTACAGTTCTGCTTTACAAATAAGTAACTTAATCGAACTGCCGTCTTTTGATTTGAAAGTGTCGCAAGTGTTGTTTTTAGTCAAAGAAAAGAATCCTACTCTTTTTTATGGTAGATTACACTGTTACTCTTGTATTTGATTTGAATTGATAGTATTTCAAGTGTCGAAAGCAGTTTTCAAATTGAAGTTGAAAGTGTCGTCTTAGTCTTCCTTTCATTTTTTAGATTCGAAATCACAAAGTGTCATCTTAGCCTTCCTTTCGTTTTTTTAATTTGAAATCGCAAAGTAGTCTTCCTTTCGTTTTTTGAATTTGAAATCACAAAATGCCGTCTTAGTCTTCCTTTGTTTTTTGAATTTGAAATCACAAACTATCGTCTTCATCTTCCTTTCGTCTTATGAAGAGAAAATTGTTAGTACTGTTGCTTTGAGAGAAAAGATAGTTCAGATTTGTACTTAGCATTCTTTTTGTCATTCACACATTAAGGAAGCGGAAAAAAAATACATGCATGTGCATTTGCATTTAGAATGCTTGTTGATTTTGATTTAGGACAGTGCATCTAGTGTGTGCTCTCTGCTCTATGTTGAAATAAATTCACTTCTCTTTCCTTAGTAGCTAGGATTTTCATTACAAAAAAGAAGAGTAAACGATTGTTTATCATCTTAGATTGCATATCTAGGAATTGTATATCTACATCATGCAGTGAACCTTAAAGGAAAACTTCTTAAGAAAGATCAACTATAAAATAAATTTAATGAACATAAAAATGCTTTGGAACCTAACACACAACATTTAGAAGTCTAGGCTAGAGATGTATTTCGGTGTCATAATGTCTGGTAACTATCACTTTCATTGTAGGTTGGGTGATTTCTCCTCTTTGATATGACAAGTGCCAGTATGGAATTTTGCTCCCATGTACCATCGATTATATATTGGGAGGCCACAATAGGAAGTCGTGTCTGCTGCGCTATCAATTGCAATGCATTGAACACAGCATTCGGGAAGATTGACTCCCGTACCGTAAAAATTATTCTATATTTTTGCGATTGGTTTGTTAATCCCTCTGTCTAGACTTCTATAGTACTCTCTTTCATTCCTTTTTAGACTCCTTAAAAGAAAAGGTCCATCTGAGCACTTGTCACTTCAGGCTTATTAAAAAACGAAGGCAACTAGAGTCATCTTTAGCTTTTTCTCGACTCTTAGAAATTGAAAAAGCAAGTTGTGTCAAAGCGTCTAAAATTCATTTAATTTGGAATCACATATTCCCTTTTTATTTTGAGTTTATAAAGTAATCCGCAATCGTGGAAGAAAGTCAATCGAAACCCCGTCGTTCACGAAGACTAATGAGTCAACTGTCTTTGACTCTAGAAACAAAACTATTCCGAACCAAGCAAACTCGTTTAACTGGGTCAAAGTCCCCTGGTTTGCTTGAAACTTGTGTTCCAACATCCTCAAAGACTCCATTTACTCCAAGCATTTCTGGTATCCCTGCCTCTACAGAAGAAGTTCCGCAGTCACAAGAGGACATTAGAATTGATCCTAGAGTAATGGTAAACACTTCTATTCCTAAACCAACTCCATCTAGGGCTGATTCGGAAGGTGTCACCCCTCCAACATATGTCGCTGCAGAGTCTACACCTTCTTTGGCAACAGAAATATTTTACGGACCTGACGGTCTACCTCTCCCACCTGGATTGATTTCTATAGAAGAGATTGTGGAGGATCTTCCGTCCAGTACTCCATTGCATTTTGGAACTGGGATCACCCTATATCCTTCTACGTCAGAAGTTAGTCTCCCTTCATTGCAAGTTCCTGTAGAATCACTAGCAAATATTTTGGATAGACTCAATATGTCTGAACAACCATCGACATCCAAGACTATGTCATCTGACACAGTAGCAGCAAAACCTCCTACTGCTACTCCAACAATGTTCGCTGGTGTTCCATATGTCCCAACTAGCTCTCAACCACTAGATGGAGTCTACCCAGGGACTATTTCGACAGTATGGTCTGTTCCCATTTGTTCGTCCGGAATAATATCTGGAATCTCTTATGTTGAATCTCAACAAATTGATCCTTCACAACAGTATCAATTTGGGCAGTCCAGTCTCCAGAGGCCAATCTTCCCTTTGAACACTGGATTGCCACCATATGAGGGGCAATATTCCCTTTCATTGTTCCCTTAGGGAGAACAACCATATGAGAGTTCATAACAGAATTCGGGTCATGCTGGAATTACATCCAATGGTTGGGTGCCAATACTGCCTCAACAAACAAGAGTTGTATACTCAATGCAACCAAGTCTACCTATGTCGAATATCCCCACTACACCGGCTATTGTGACAGTGTCGAGTGTACAAGCGTTGCCTACTATATGCCAAGCTCAAGCTTCTCAGGTCGTAATACAATAGCCTCTTGTCTCCACAACACAACCACAATCACCGACTAGTGGCTCCTTAACTAGAGCGACCCATGCTCAAATGGGTACTATTAACCCTCATCTTGGTTAGACAGCTAGTATTGGACAACAACAAATGGTTTCACAACCATGGCTAGTACAATACCAACAACTGCAATTCCAACAAGCTTACCAAGGACCTAAGTAACAAAGCTTTGCCGGTAATGTGCAGCCGTATATTCAAAACGGTCAACATCAATCATATCATAATGGTTATGCCCATTAGCCTTACCAAATTTATCAGCATCAAATACATTATGCTGGTAGGCAAAGACCCACTACTCAGGCAATCCCATCTTATCTTGGGTATGCTTCACCAAACCTGAATCAACAGTTGCCCTTTGTGGTGACTCTAGAGTTACTAGATCTAAATCAACTAACAAACGATCCAATTGCTTATGCCCCTTGGTGGCCAGCGATTCCTCATAAAATTCTGTCAGATATTCATAAATTCAATGAAAATCCGAGTGAAGATTCATCGAATCATGTGATGACCTTTCATCTTTGGTGTTCGTCCAACACTCTCAATGATGATTCGATTAGGCTTCGCCTCTTTCAGCGAACGTTAACTGGTCTAGCAGCAAAATGGTACATGGAATTGTCTAGAGCTTCATTTGATAACTTTAGCACCCTTGCCACCACCTTTTTAACCCATTTTCAGTTACCAATAAGGTACGAAACAGGAACATAGCTTCTTACCAATTTCAAGAAGATGACAGCCACTCACATATCTGATCATATTTATGAGTGGTGATGTCATCGTAGAATGGTAAAAACATACGTTCCTAATCAGCTGCTAGCTGAATGGTTTATTAATTCATTGTTACCTTATATTAGAGAAGATGTGGCAAAGGGAGGATTCGTCACTGAAGAGCAAGTCATTTCTCGTGCGCAATATCTAGACTTGATCTATACTCAGTCTGGCACGCTCTATGACAAAATCCCTAATGCCTCTAGACCAGAGTTTTCTATTCCTCCTCCTCCTAAATCAAATAAAGACTCTCATGCTGGTGATGGAATGATAGGTACAACAAGCATGAAAACCACAAAGGCTACATCTAAGAAAGCCCGCATGGTTTCCGTTCAAAATGCAAATGAAAAACTTCTTGCCTCAGAGGTTAATGCTGTGTAGATTGACAAGGGCAAAGAGCCGAAGCAACCAGGGGGCAAGAAGAAAAAGAAAGGGAAAAAGAAGAAGCAGGATGAGTCATCTCCTGAAAAATATTCTGCAAACCCTTCTGGGCAAAAGAAACCCAGTCATCCATGTTTTATATGTGATAAGGATCATTGGACAAAAGATTGTCCACATAAAGCTGAGCTTAGGAAGTTCTTTAAGAATTCAAAAACCTCAGCGGTATTGACTGATCCGTTTCCAAACCTAGGAAACAATCTGGTTGCTAGTGACAATTCTTCCGCATCCCAAGTGCTTATGTTGTCCATTTCAAAACAGCAAAATGATGCTTTGATATCGACAAGGAATAAAGATTACAAGAATCCACAGCTGTCGAAAAACAAGGCTACTGATCAACCTAGTAGTTCGACAACAACTTTGACCGAAGTTGTGCCACCCATCATTCTTGAGCTAACGATAAAGCCGCCAAAGGGAGTAGTACACAAATGGACACTTAATCCTCATGCCAGAGCAGCACATAATTATAATATAATAGAGGACCTAACCCAATCGCTGTCCGCTATGTCGACGCTTGAGGTATTGCAAAATTTCCCCTCCCAGAAGCAGGCTCTATTATCAGCAATAGGTGGGATTGACCTAGCAGATTCAAATCTTGTGGCCTTTAATCATAAAGGATATGAACCTCAGTTACCAGCTCAACTCACTTTCCTCATTCAAGTGAAAGCCCTCAACAAAACTGTTCATCGAACAATTATTGATGAGGGGGCATCTACATGTATTATGTCGATGAATTGCTGGAAAACTTTAGGCTCACCACCCTTGTCAAGATCGTCAATGACGTTAAAATCATTTGATGGATGGACATACACCTCATACGGGATTTTAAGGAACTTGCAAGTTGAACTGGGGGGCAAAACAATAGAAATTGATGTTGAAGTTATCAATGGAAACCTCGATTACAACATCCTACTGGGAAGGCCTTGGATTTATGCTATGGCTGTTGTTGTGTCAACATACTTCAGAAAGATTGCATTTCCTTTCCAAGGAGGAATTACAATCGTCGACCAACAAACATTTCTCCCCAACAGTTCAGAAGTTACAGGAAGCATTCCGATGATCCATGGAAGCTCTCAGCTGCTTCAAAATATCGGAGTAGGTCTACTAAAAGACCCTACTTTGATGGGTACCTTTTCCCTACCGCCTCCAAACAATCTGGTGGAAGTGGCCACGGTGGGATCCTGCAATATGGTATCTTCTATTCAAAATATGTCCGAACACGATGTTAGCATGGATCATCACCAAGTATTGCCTCCAAGCCCAATAGAAATATTGTAGCAATCAATGTTTTCGGCATGGGAGGCAAACCCAAATCAATGCTCATCGAGCATTTGGATAGATAGGTCTAAGGAATATGGAACCTCTTTAGATCCTTGGTCGCATGTACATTCTACAGACGAAGGAATTGTTAAGTCAATGATGATAGAGTGGGTGTTATGGGAAGATTACCACCATCGTTCCCATCTTCCAGATTTCAACAAAGATTGTTCTAGCGACCTTAATCATCCTTCAATTTTTGATTTTATATCAAATACTATAAATACGGTGGATTCTAAGTGAAACTTGTCAAATATTGAAGAAACTATTGCCATAAATATCTCAACCAAACTAGATGTTGTAGAGAATATTCATGTCGGCAAATCTTGTTCTTTTTCAGAACTGGAAGTATATTACGCTCTCTTTCGTGAGTTTAGAGATGTCTTTTCATGGTCAAATGAAGAAATGTCAGGCATTGACTTGGGCATCGTTGAACACGAGATTAAGATGTATCCAGATGTCAAACCAGTATGACAATGGCTTTGGCAGGTGCACCTGAAGAAAGCCGTTGCCATCAAGGCAGAAGTTGAAAAACTTCTCCATGCTGGTTTCATTTACCCGATTCCTCTAACCGATTGGGTATCGAACATTGTTCCTGTGATGAAAAAGCAAGGAACAATTAGAGTGTGCATCAATTATAGGTATGCAAATCAAGCTTGTCCAAAGGAAAACTACCCTACACCCTTTATCGACCAGATAATTGATGAATGCACCGGATGCGAAATCTTTTCATTTATGGATGGATTTTTTGGCTATAATCAAATAAATATCCACCCACAGGACTAGTCAAAGACTGCATTTATTTGTCAGTGGGGCACATTCGCGTACCGCAAGCTACCTTTTGGTTTAAATAACACAGGGGAAACCTTTAAGAGGGCAATTAATTATGCCTTCCATGACATCAAGAACATCGTTCAACCATACCTCGACGATCTTCTCGCTCATTTGCGAAAGCGGACCAATCATCCGCACCATTTGAGAGCAATATTTCTACATTGCCGACACTACAAGATACAACTCAATCCGCACAAGTGTGTGTTTTGTGTCGATTCTGGTCATTTACTTGGCTTTGTAGTTTCAAAGGATGGGATTCGCCTCGACCCGTGTAAGGTTCAGGCAATAATCGATCTGCCTCCACCTTCAAATTTGCTTCAGATTTAGAAACTCCAAGGGAAAGCAAACTTTCTAAGGAGGTTCATTCCAAATTACGCCGAACTTGCTAAAGGTTATACGCATATATTGAAAAAAGAAGTACCCTTCAACTGGGATCAGGTTGTGCAAGCTTCCTTTGATGCTCTAAAGGAATTCCTAATAAAAGCATCATTAATGTATGCTCTTGATTATCAAAAAGACTTTAACCTGTATCTGGCTGCAACAGACACGAACATCACAATGATTTTAGTTCAAGAGGACAATGTAATTGAAAATATTGTCTATTATTTAAGTTGAAACTTAAATGATACGGAAATCAAGTACTCCTATGTTGAAAAGCTGGCTCTCATAGCTATTCAAGCAGTACAGAGATTTCGACACTATGTCCTCTTTCGAAAAACTACCATTTTGTCAGATTGCAACCCCATGACTTACATCTTGTCATGACAGTTGCTTGGGGGTAAATATTCAAAATGGATAGCAATTTTGCAAGAGTTTGATCTAGAATTTGTAAAATCCAAATCAAAGAAAGCCCTGGTTTTCGCAGAGTTACTATGTGACTTCCCATCATCGTCCAACGATTCAACATCCAAAGCAACAATCATGGATGAATCTTTGTTTCTGATATCTTCAAGTGACTCGTGGTATAGAGATATAATCATCTATCTCCAGACCCAAACATATAGGTCTAATACCTCTCACTCAGAACAATGATTTATTCGATACCAAGCAAAAGACTACATGATCGTCGGTGATACACTTTACTGTCGGGGTATCAATATAGTTTTGCAAAGGTGCCTCACCCGTGAGGAGGCCGAAAAAGTCCTCAATGATTTTCATTCACGCATGTGTGGGGGGCATCAATCTGGTTATGCTATGGCACAAAATATTTTACGAGCAGGATACTTCTGGCCAACAATGTTCAAGGATTGCATAACCGTAGTCAAAAGTTGCCATGCTTGTCAAATCTTCAACTACAAAACCAGAATACCGCTCGCACCTCTGCAGCCAGTAGTTGCTGTTGGGCCATTCACCAAATGGAGCATATATTTCATGACATGTAACCCCACCTTGGCCGGGGGGCATGGGTATATCATAGTCGTAGTTGACTATTTTACGAAATGCGCCGAGGCGATGCCTACATTAAACAATAGTGGCGAAACGGCTACTCTCTTCTTTTTCAATCATGTAGTCTTCAGATTCGGTTTTATACAAGATATAGTCATAAACCATGGATCGCATTTCCGCAATCACATGATGGTTGAGTTGGCTGCCAAATTAGGAGTGTCTCACGACAGCTCTACTCCGTATTATCCGCAAGCTAACGGGTAAGTTGAGGCAATCAACAAAGTCCTGAAATGCATGATGCAAAGGATGATTGGAGTCCATAAGTGGAGTTGGCACCTAATCCTGTACTCAGTGTTGTGGGCATACGAGACATCGATGAGAAATACGATAGGGTTTACACCCTTTCAGCTAGAGTATGGACTAGAAGCGATCTTACTAGTTCAGTGTGAAATCGCGTCCCTCAAGCTCGCAGTCAACCTTCTCCCCAGAACTTCAAAAGAGGAGGCTCGTTTCTTGGAATTAATCCAACTGGATGAAACCCGTTGTGATGCCACCTTGGCTAACGAAGCACATAAGAAATGAGTCAAGGTGCATTTTGACAAGAATGTCAAACCCTGTGTCTTCTCAGAAGGTGACCTGGTCTTACTTTATGACCAGGAATCCGATAAATTGGGAGAAGGTAAGTTCCATTATTTGTGGATGGGCCCCTATATTGTTAAGTGTGTATTAGCAAAAGGAGCCTACAAGCTAGTGGATTATGATGGAATTCCACTGTCGCAACCCTAAAACGGGTTGTAACTTAAGAATTACTATGCTTGACTCAGTGTAGTAACCTCTTCATATGCTTTTGTTACATCTTTGTTTCCGCTAAGAGTAATCGTTTTGGTTAGGTAATCTGCTTATACATTTGTCGCAGACGTTGAACCTATTGGAGTCATTTGTTGGATACACTGACGGAGCGAGTCATAGTTCGTAGAACCTATCTTCTGCGGCCTGGGCCATCTTTTATCCAAGCAGCAAGTTAGTGAGTTTCAGAGGGGTATGTATTGGTCGATCGATGAACAACATCGCTGAATATAGTGCGTTGATAGAGCTCCTCTCTGATGCCATCGCGCATGGCATACGCTGACTTATTGTCAAGTTAGACTCACAACTCATCATTCTACAGCTTACTGGCATCTATTCCATGCGGAATCTAGCTATCTATTGTATGTTCCTAAGGGTCAAGATTTTGGAATGACAGTTCGATTCTATTCAATATCAACAAATTTCTAGAAACTTAAACACATTAACCGATTCATTATCAAATTATTTGTTAGATAGACATTTGCAAAATTTATAAAAGAAAAGCATTCCATCAATATTTGCATCAGGATCATATAACTTAACTAAAATAAAGCTCCGAAAATAAAAAATATATATAACTGTTTATAGTTTATACATAGTGTTCTGTGTCCAAGACAAAATCGGTCATATGACCCAAAAACTCAAAATGCTAGGGGACACCCTAGTCTAATGGTGCTGGTGATAACAAGTCACCGCCTATGCAATCATGCATAAGAGCCTAGTCCATCGACTCAGCACGCTAGTGGTATGTCGTTGTAATCTCAGAGGCAGCTCAATGATCCTCACGTTTGGAACACCAAGGGTGAGACCCTCAATCTGATCCTGCAACATTGCAAGAGTCTTGGCTACATCTAGATCACGAAGGATAGCCCTCCCTACAGCCTCTCCTACTAGAGCGGCAACTATTGCTCTCAAGCGCACTGCTGGTTGCACTGGTCTGATATCTGCATAAGCACATGAGTTTTTATTAGTCTTGATAAACTTTTAAAAGAAAGCACAAGAACACTATAAAAGCAATAAACAGAGATATGGTCAGATGTTTTTACCTATGAGACCCCACTGCTCACCAGTGGGTAGCGCCAAATCTGGGTCACCTCGAAAATCCATCCCAACATACAGACACTCGGCATAAACCATCTGCTGATGGTTGAACCACTCGAAGAAGGCATCAGAGAAGGAAACCTGTGATTGACCAGCATGTATGGCCATAAGGTCAACCCATCTCTACATCCGTGGCTCAGTCGGTGGTGGCAGACCAAGTGAAATGTACTGTGGCTACATCAGTGGGATCTTCTCCAAGGTGAAAGCAGTCAGAATAGAACCATAGCCAAAGTTCTTCGATCTTCCATTTTTCACCTTGGTAAGTTGTTCTTTTATCACCGGGAGTACTCCATTACACCAGTTGAATACCTTTGGTTCGAGGCATTCCAAGGCGTACTGCATATAGGACCTGTTGGCTAAGTGAAGGGCCGCGCTACTAGCCAATCTAGAAAAGGTGAATAAAATAGTCCTCAAGGACTAGTCAGTGACATCTCAAATATTGATCTTGATGTCCCTGCTCAGCTGAGATCCTTCTCTACAGTATCGGCGAATATAATCCCTCACGGATTCGCCCGCATGGGCGAAACCTGATAGTGAGAGAGGGGCACCATGCCTCGATAAACAGGTCAAGAAGTAGATGTCCTCAATAGTCAAGGGGATGGATTTGCCTCTGATCTGGAACACTTGGTTGGTAGGATCCCATGCATCAAGGAAATATTGCAACAAGTTGATTTGTTGCCTCATGCTAGATATGTGGAAGAACTTGAGCAAACCACAGTTCTGCAATGCAGTTACCATACCCGGATCATGTAAGGCAACCATATCTTCTTCTTCATGCTCACGTTCATGCCATGTAATGACCATTTTGCTTCGATGAATCTCTGAAAATAAAAAAAGAGAAGAATTAGGATCCTAATTTGGCAAAAAACATGCAAAATTTCCATGAAAAAGCAGTGCAAAATTTTTCCTCCTTGCGCCCATCGCACCCCAACTGTGTACTGGGTGAGATGAATATTGACTGGCCAATGGCCAGCCTAGTATTCATCGCACCTTTCGATGTACACAAGGTGCGATGGGGGTAGAATGAATTGTTCAAACCCCAGAGGCTCAGAAAAGCAAGAAAACATGCTCAGAATTGAAAAAGGAAAGGATGCAATTGAAGGGCTCAGGTTTAGCTCCTACCTGGTCCACACGGCACTGAAAATCATCCATAGAATCTCCTGAAATCAACTGATAAAAATCAAGCGGGAAAAAACCTCCAGAGCTCCAACAATCCCAAATTAAAATGAAATGGTAAAATGAGGGGTAAAAACTACTTTTAAGTTACTTTTCACGTAATTCAAGTAGGGTATTAGTGTTTTAACTCATTTTTCAAACAGGTATTCTCATTTCTAATCAGTTTGATGGAGCAATTGAATAGGTAGTATGACTGTCAAAAGAACATAGTGTTAACGGTGAATTGAATATCAATGACCATTATCACGAGCAGTTTTACGCGAAGTTCAAGATCGTTAAAAAATAAACCTAACCATGAGAATATGTTCCACCAGAGTTTAAGCTCATTAAAAAATGAACCCACCTTTGGTAAATAACCATTGTGATCACATTATCATCAGCTTTTGAGCCTTGGTCATGTTCTTACCATCACCTCCACTCTGTTTTAGCCGATCATACGCCTCCATTTGATTGTTTACCCCTTTTGAGGAACAGCTACGACGAGTGATTCTATTAGCCATCTTCTTTACACTGCCATGATTGGAAATTTCCAAACCTTACTTGGAACTAGCTGCTACCCGAAAATATCACTCGTTCCTCAAAAAACAAGTCTCCTTTAAGCTCTTTTCATCTGACTCATAAAATATGAAAAGATTGCTGAGCAATTGGCCTCTCCAGCTCGTTAAAACAATCGGAAGTACTATCCCTCCTCTATATTTTAATCTTTTTGGACCTGAGGGATCATTACACAAAAAGATCGAGCGCTTGTCTTGTTCAGCTCGTTAAAACTATCAAAAATTCATCCCTTTCATATTATTTTATACTTTTTCGGACTTAAGAGATTATATGACGAAAAAGGATCACTGGAGTTTCCTTTCTGTCTCTTTTCAGACTCTCTAAAATTGAAAAGGACCAAGTTATCTTTGTCATTAAACTCGTTAAAACAATAGCGACAAACTTGTCCATGCAGACAAGAGCGAGTTTCACTGTTGCTAGGCTCGTTAAAACATAGAGACGGGTTTGCCCGAAGGGAAAATTATAGAACAAGCATATGTTATCCTCCTCAAGCTTGACAAAAATAAAGAGGTACTGGTCAGCAATGGCTGGGGAAAAATTGGGAAGAAAACTTGAAGAAGCTTTATTGGTAGCAAGTTGCTCTTGAACATGACACTTTCACTCCATCACCATGATTGAGTCGACTTGGGTTATTCCGTTCACCGGTCATATTACCATTGGTCCACCATACCATCCATTTTTTGGGTTAACACTACCAATCCACTTCAGTGTCGCCGATATGTTCAAGAGAAGTCACTCAAAGAATTCACCAACCCAGCTTCTATCTCATTCACTGCAATACCTTCACGCTTCATTCTTTCATGATCGCCACCCTAAACCTTGTATCATCATATCGTTTTCACCTCCACAAAATCATTTGCTCCGTTTTGAGTCATAGATGTGGGATTCATTAATTCCCTCCTACAATGGGTCACTTCTTGTCGACATCAGCTCATTATCCAAGAAATTAACCTAGGAACAAACCTTTCAGTACTTTGAAGCTTGCATGCCTCAATGGCAAGTTTCTCACTTCCAGCGACAGGTTAGTCGAAGGTTTTGCGTGGTGTTCGACACCAAGTCCCATTTTTCACACCATGTGAATTGTACTGTCATACCTTGACGGTCATTATCATTATCGGTGATTCCTCTCGTGTCTGTTAACAACTTACATCATTGGCTAGTAATCAGGCGATGTCTTTCCATGTTTGACTGGAGAACATCTTTTCACATGGATCGACTTGTACTTTGGGTGAAGATTAAACGAGTTTGAAGACCCTGGATCTAGTTTCATTCATTTGGGTTGTGATATATTCAGGAAAATAAAGACATAAAATGTACACACATGATCATCCAAGCCAAAGGATGATGGCTCTACCAGAATCATCAGTCTGCCACACAGATGGTTGTCTGTCCTATGTACATGAGAATGAATTTATAAAAACTGAGCATGGGAATGCCCACCTCAGATAGATCATGAAAATATTATGAAGATAAAGTATTTTATTGTATCTTATGATAGGTCGCCTTCCAGTTCGAAAAACCTCGAATCCTCATGATAAAGCATTTCACCCGACATCAAAAGGATTTACGACCTCATACTTTAGGGGGCAACTGTTATAAATGTATTTGGGCACTGCAACCCCAATCGCATATGTCCATAAACCAAGGGCTTCTAAGTCCCTAAAAGTGTTGTTTACATCAAGGTCAGCTGATTACATCATCTCCCAGAAGTTCTCCATGAAAACCTGCTCAGAACTAGTCAAAATTAGACCATACAGACTGTTAAGTGCTAAGGGTGCGATGCATCTCACCTGCCACATGCAAAAAGTGTGATGCATACTAAAAATTGCTTCTGTGGGGTGCAATGAGTGAGAGAAGACAAATGGCATAAGCAGTTGGCTAGGTGGAAACCCAGAGAATCTTCTAGAAACTGCCCATTTGACACTTGCCTCTCTGAATTTGCCTAGGGATGAGTAAGAGTTCATAAATCTCCAAGTGGAACCAAGAACTATCAGAGAGAGGACACTAATCAAAATCCAAAAATCTGACTCACCCACCTGCAAACATCTATATATGGATCCCTCATCCCAGAGATCCAGAGGCTGGAATCTTGTATTTTGTGAGGAAGTGTTGTTGATTTCTTTGTGGAACATCATAGTGTTGGGTGATCTAAGATTTTCATGAGGTGAAGAAGGGCTTTCATGCTAGGAGGATGACGCTGGGTTAGATCAATGGGTTGTAATCCTCTCTTCTACTCTTTCTATCAATAAAGCTATTTGAGTTTTCCTCCACATTCTTGTATGTCTGAGTTGATATATGCATTGTGTGGTCAATATATATCTGGTCCTATATTGTTTATGATTGTAGATATCTGTGCTTTGATGGTATTATGCTGCTTTGACTCTACAGGTGTTCTTTGAAGTGGGACAAGAAAGGAAGGAGTGGCAAAGATCTATTGGAGGGGAGAGGAAACAAGCAAGGAACCAAGCGAAAGACTGAGGTTGGTACTCTCTGCTTCTCTCTCATCCACTTCTCATAAAGGAAAACGCAAGTAACTTTAGTTTGTTTGTTTCTAATATAGCTACCCATCTTAGTAGGACTAGTAGCTCTGAATGGACACTAGATTTCTCGATAACACCCCCACCCACACCACCACCAACTTAAATACCTTCACCCCCATCTTTGCCCATACAAGCTTCGCCACCACCATGAGTCAATATGGCAAGAAGAATAAAGTTTCACGTGTTCAAGGGAGTAGGAAATGAAGATCCAGACCAGTTTTGGTTTGTGATAAAATCCATATGGGAGGCACAGGGAGTCATAGACGAAAATATAAATAAAATGACGTTGGTAAGAACTCTACATGATCACATGCTAACCTGGTATATTAAGCATTATAATGACAATCCAAATATGGGGATCACAGATATCCAAAGTGCGCTGAACAGAGAATTTAGCAGCCTGAAGTCAGAGGCACAGTCGATCATTGGGTTCAAGGAGATAATAATTCTACCAGGTGAGACCCTTTGGGAATTGGATCAGAGACTGAAGTGCATGATTCGCAAAGCTAGTATCACTTTGATGGATGGAAAACACCACAAATGGTTTGTAGCATCGCTAACGCCGCATTTGAGGAATGTGTTGTCACAATAGAGGTTAATGACTCAGGCAAAGGCCTTGGAGATTGCAATAATGCTACATGATACCTCGATACAACATCCTAACTTGGGAGTTTAGTAGATTCACGTGCAGTTGAAAAACGTATGCCTTGAAATAGAGAGTCTGAAACAGGACAGGACAACCCGACCAGAAGTGCGCAAAGAGGTATGGTTCATTAAATGTAAGGGTCAGGGTCATGACAAGGACCACTCCCCAGTGTTTGTGAATTACCTCGTGGGAGTAGGACCGATGTTTTGAAGACTAGAGGCACAATCAAGACCTTGCACGATGCCTACTTTGTGGTGCATGATTTGTCAAAGAGAAGGAAAGCATGCTACAAACAACTACCATTTGTTACAGAAGTACACACAGAATTCATAACAGTTGTTTTGTAATTTTCGTAGATCGGTTAGACATGATGAGTGAACCTATCGAAGCTATTATCTAATGATGGATAGGGCTCCCACCTATAGAGTTCAAGCCAAAACATGGCCCCTTAACCAGAACGCAAGAGTGGCGTGAACAAGATTTCAGGGACGCGAATGAGGTCGAGGTGGAGCAGGACCTGGAAGAGGTCACAGATAGCTAATATGTTACAATTGTGGAGGGGCAGGACACTATGCCCGTGATTGTATGAATCCAACATGTCCATCATGTCTGTATTGTACCTTTTTTGATCATGAGATAGAGGATTGTCCCACACTAATAGCTAGGTTGCATGATAAGGGAGCGCTCCAACCTCCCCTGGCTTAGAACCTGTAGATGATGAGGTCTGAGCCACGCGAGGAAGATCCAAATGTAAACATTGTGCTCCAAAGTGGAATTACGATGAGAGATGATAAAGGCAAATAGCCCAAAGAAAGCACATGGGTTTGCAAAGCTCCGACGAAGAAAGCAGAATTTGATTTGGAGCATGCCCGCGAAGCTTTTAAGGAAGCTAAGAAGATCTTCGCTGATGCCTCCACTTCAGGAAGCAAAGACAAACTGGATCTAGAAATGGACCCATTGGTGTTCACGATGTTCCTGGAAATGTTAATGAAGTTACTATGTGATAGTAAGGTGGCAAAGGGACTATAGGAAATCATTAACAGATGCATTGGGACTACGCTAGGAGAGTCGTGCATAGTCCGGAACATTGGAAAGCATGCAATGAGGATGAGAAGAGAAATGAGGTTGACCACACAGATTGGAGAATATGAAATGGACCAAGTAATTATGGACCTAGGATCGGACGTGAACGTTCCATCGAAGCAGACATGGGAGTGCATGAGGAGGCCTATGCTACAATTGTCTCCTATTCAATTGTGCATCGTGAACCAACAAAAGATAATACTTTTGGGGCGATTGCAGGGAATCACAGTGGATATTGAAGGAGCGAGCACGCTAGCCGACTTTGAGGTGATAGAGATTGTTGATGATAGAAATCCCTACCCCACGGGCTTAGGAATCGATTGGGCCACTGACATGAATGGGGTCAATAACCTGTAGAAGCATAAGATGGATTTTGAGAAAATGTCTCTGAGAGTAGTTGTACCTTTGGACCCTGCTGAAGGATCATGCTACATAGAGCCGGTGCACAGCTATGAAAGCGACGAAGATTTGGACTACATCTACAAGATAACCATGCGAGAACAAGATTGGATAAATCCTACCGTAGATGGACGAATCTCATGGGAGTGCAAAAGCTCTTGTACTTTGGACTCAGATGAGGAGATAGAATGATGGCAGAATAGGTTACATGAGGTAACCACACTAAACTGTAGCATAATGACAAGGTCGTTGTGTTGCGTTTCAATGGAAATGAGAGATTTACCTACTTATGATGGATTAGGTGAGGTAGATGCTTTCTTGGATAGGTTTGAGAGGGAGGTGCCAAAGAAATAATGTTTTGAAGCCTTGAATTGGGTACTACGCGCTACACCCACGAGATGGTGGGGTACACACAAAGGAAAATTTTATGACAGGCGTGCATGTAGAAGGATGATGTGCACATGGTTTGGAAAGGTTCGAGTATGACTCGCAGATAAATACAATGGGCAGGATGATCCATGCATGCATCAGCTAAGTGGACACAGCGCTATGGGGAAAAGATACAACCAAAGTGGGTGCACTTGTTCTATCACACTCTGGAAGTTATACCGATGAACTGGGATATAGAAATAGAGCTTTTCCATGAGATGAATGAATGGGATGTTCTACACGAAGGATTTGTGATGACATTTAACTTTGATGATGGATGGGAGAGTATTAATGAAGCGCTACAAGAAGTAAAGGCAACCATATTTAGAATGCCAGAGGAGCAGGTAGCATTGACTCAGCCTGACTGGGTTGCCCAGTTAACTTGTGCACTAGAATGTTATAATGTAAATGCCAAGGAAGAGGATGAAGATCTGAGGAACATTGATATTCTAGAGACAAAAGGCCAATGCGAGGTTTAAGGACCACAAATTGAGAACCCTGGCATAACTGTGCCAGTAATGACTAAGAAGATAAACCTTGGTACAGTGGAAGAACCTAAATTTATGAAGATTGGAGACTACTGGGACACCGTGATGGTAGATAAGGTCGCTAAATTACTCTGCGAGTATGAAGAATTATTCCCGACCAAGTTCACAAACTTAAAGGGAATAATCAGAGACTTAGGAGTAATAAGGATCACGTTAAGACCCGACGCAAAGCCAGTGAAGCAGAAACTGTATCACTTAAACCCAAAGTACAAGGAGAATGTTTGCGTAGAATTAGATAACATGCTCGTGATAGGCATTATTAAGCATGTTGAAGAATACAATTGGGTAAGTCCGATGGTGGTACAGGAAAAGAAACAAAAGGACGAAATAAAAATATATGTAGGTCTTAGAAAATTGAACGACACATGTGTCCATGATCCATTCCCAACCCCATTCATAGATGAAGTATTTGGATAGTGTAGGCGGTCAGGAGGCATACTCTTTCACTGTTGGGTTCTCAGGATACCACTAGATCAGGATCGTGTCAGAAGATAGGAGAAAGACAACCTTTGTGGCGGAGTGGGGTTGCTTTTAATACACTGTCATGCCATTTGGATTGAAGAACGTGCTAGCTATCTTCTCACGCGTAGTTGTTGCAGCGTTTAGGGAGTATATTAATAAGTTCTTAGAGGTCTATTTTGATGATTCGACTTTCTTTGGGTTGGTTAGGAACCATGTAGTGAATCTACACTTAATGTTGGATACATGCTGAAGATACCAAATCGTGCTCAACCTCAATAAATGTACATTTCTTGTTCCTTTTGGGAACCTATTGGGACATGTGGTTTGTAAACAGGGGTTGATGGTAGAGCCTGTGAAAATTGCATTAATTCTGAATTTGGAAGCATCGCGTAGTGTGAAATAGCTCTGCACTACTTTGGGATACATTAGGTACTATAGAAAGTTTATCAAGAGTTACGCTCAGATCACCGCACTGATGGAAAAACTACTGAAGAAGGATGTCATGTTTTGCTGGGATGATTATTGTAAGAAAATCCTGGATATATTGAAGAAAAAGATGGTCACTGCACCAGTTCTTTTCTTCCCAAACTAGAAGAAAGAATTTCATGTTCATGTTGATGCGTCATGTTGTTATGAAACCATCTCACAAAAAGATAGAGAAGATAGATGAATGCCTTAGAAATAAGCCTCTTCGAGGGGGAAACCTCCTTTAAATTACACAAATGAATAATTATTTGATGATACAAATGAAAAGACCTCCTTTCTATATATAGGAGTCTAAGGGATCATAATATAATCAAAGCCGACATAACAATAATAATGTAAGGGCACAATAATAACAATAGTGGGCTTCTATGGGCACAATAATAACAATATGGGGACTACATGGGAACGACAATATAATAAGGGTGTTGTATTAATAACAATAAGGGGTTACACTAGTAGTATAGGGACCTAACATGCCCCTCTCCTTCAAAAAGTGTTGTCCTCAACGCTTGAGTAGTTCTTGATTCTTTTGTATAAAATTCTTGTCCTCCCATGTGGAATCTTCAGTGGGTAAGTTCTTCCACTTGATGAGATACTTTGAAATTGATCGATTGCATAGATGTCGAGTTCTTGTTTCTATGACTGCTCCAGGTTCCAATATGATTTTTCCTTTCTCGTCAAGTTTTGTCAATATTGTTTAAACTTGGATCTTTTGCAACTTTTGAATGAGTGGCCACACTTCTTCGTCCTTCTTCCACTCACCCCTTGCTTCATTATCGAATTTGGTTGGATAATTGAAATAACACAAAACAATGCTTCCACATCCTCATCCTTTCTTGAGAATGCATCTGCAACAACATTTTGCTTCCCTTTTTTGTAGATGATTTCAAAGTCATAACCTAACATATTTGTGACCCATTTTTTCTATTCTTCTAAAGATAATATTTGTTCTAAAAGGTATTTAAGAGTATTTTTGCTATATTTGAAGTGTTTTCCCATTAGGTAAGGTCGCCATTTCTTAAGTGCATGTAGTATTGACAACATTTCCTTCTCATAAATAGCTTGCTTGAGATGTAGCCATAAAAATACCCAATCACCTACATCAAAACTTCTTTCACTATGATGTTGATCTGCCTATTGTTTCATTCGATTGTGCACCAAAGTGGCGTTATCCTTTAAAAGTTGGAGAACTTGTTTTTGATGATCGATGTGATGTTTCACTAATTGAATCATTTTCTTCTTGATATTTCCTTCTATTTTGAGAGTTTGAGGAGTGTTAATTTCATCCAATGCATTACAAGATATTGTCGGATTCATTTCTTGATGCTCGATGTGATGTTTCACTTCTTGAACATTTTTCTTCTTGATATGTCCTTCTATCTTGATAGTTTGAGTGGTAATTATTTCCAATACATTACAATATATGGTCGGATTCATTTCTTCTTTCTCACTGTGATCTTTCACTTCTTGAACGTTTTATTTTTGACATGTCCTTCTATCTTGATAGTTTGAGTGGTAATTATTTCCAATGTTTTACAAGATATGATCGGATTCATTTCTTCTTTCTCTGGGGTTGTTTCCTGGTGTGTATCCTCTTATTTTGATGTTTCTTGATTCTTTTCTTCCTCCTCTTCACAAAATATGTAAAATAATTTCTTCTCAGCACACTTACGACCTTTAATGTATTTGTTATCACAATTGTAACAAAGCCCTTTTTCTCTTTTTTCTTCCAATTGTTGTGGTGTCAACCTTGTAGGTCGTGGAAGGCTAGGAGAAGCAACACTTTCCTCTTTATAGTTGTGAGGGGTAGACTTCCTTGCTGCCATAATTTTTCTTTCCACTTTTATTGCCAACCTGAATGCCTTCTCCAATGAATCAGGTTCCCAAACATGAACCTCATGTTGAATGTTATCCTTTAAAGTCCCTATGGAGACATCAATCCTCTGCTTCTTTGGAATATCATTTTCCCTTATATTGAACTTTTTAAATTCCTCAATGTGCTCTGCTATTGAACGCTTTTGTTTGAGATTTATTAGTTGGCTAAAGAAGGTGTTTCTCTTTGTATCCTCATAATGTGCTATCATTTCCTCCGTGAAAATTGACCACGTAACAAGTAGTTTACGAGAACAAAGCCCTTTTTACCATAAAAATTGTTCTAGACCTAAATATGAAGATGCAATACGTACCTTTTGTAATAGTTGCACCTCATGTAGATCAAAATATTTCTCCATCTATAGTATCCAATTTACCATATCCTTGCCATCAAACTTCCTCATATTGCCTTTTCTTGATTTTACGAGCCTAATATTGAAACAACTGTAACTTTGTAATTTCAGATCTTTAAGTTCTTCAATTTTAGTTTGTAATATCCTTTTGAGTCCTCTTCCTAACTCTACAAGTGTGATCACAATTAGATTCCTGAAGAAAGATCTATTCCCAATCTCTCGAGATGGCCTAATTACAGACTAGTTCAGTAGAGTGAACTTGTACGATGTGCCACGTATCATTGTTTCAACCTTAGGTTCTGAAAATTATAACCAAACAAAACAATCTCTGTCCTCTTTCTATAAATTCTTACGAAACTTGAATCTGATTCTCAGAGAGAACGTTATGACAATTTTCCCAAGGTCACTTGTTTAATATGTAATTCGGGAGTCTACAAAAACCCTAAATTCCTCATATCATATATCCAAAAATATAGCGAGACATGATCTGAAATTTGGACCTGTGGTTTAGGCAACTTTCTTCTTAAATGGGTTTTTCTTTTAGGTTCTAAAACTTTGTAGCGCAAAGTTTATAGCAAAATTCCATGATGACCTATTTTAGATGAAATTCTGGAGCTTGCAAAAACCCTAACTTCCTCAGATCACATATCCTAAAATATAGCGAGACAAGATCTGAAATTCGGCCTCGAGGTGTGACGCGATTTTGTCTCAAATGGGATTTTTTAGCTTCTGAAAAATTGCACAAAAAAGTTATAGCGACAATTCCACGATGACCTGTTTGGAGCAGTGAAACCTTAGAATCCAAAGCTGTGATACCAAATGTTATGAAACTAGCTCAGAAAAAGATAGAAAATATAAATGAACACCTTAGAAATAAGCCTCTTCAAGGGGGGAAGCCTCCTTTACATTACACCAATGAACAATTCTTTGATGATACAAATGAAAGGATGTCCTTTCTATATATAAGAGTCTAAGGGGTCATAATATAATCAGAGCTGACATAACAATAATAATGTAGGGGCACAATGCTAACAATAGTGGGCTTCTATGGGCACAATAATAACAATATGGGGACTACATGGGAACAACAATGGGTTGTACTAATAACAATAAGGGGTTACACTAGTAGTATAGGGACCTAACATGTGTATAGCGC
This sequence comes from Pinus taeda, assembly GCA_000404065.3. Taxonomy (NCBI): domain Eukaryota; kingdom Viridiplantae; phylum Streptophyta; class Pinopsida; order Pinales; family Pinaceae; genus Pinus; species Pinus taeda. The sequence continues at coordinate 138,554 of APFE030461943.1, read as the reverse complement.
TGGGAGTCGTACTTACACAAGAGGGCAAAGAAGGATTGGATCACCCTATCGCATTCACGAGCTGCAGATTATCTAAAGTGGAAAAGAAATACTCCACCACTAAATGCGAGGGACTGTCTATGTTGTACGCACTCTAGAAATAGTGGCACTATTTGCTAGTGGGACACTTCAAGATGTACAAAGATCATTCCGCACTAAAATACTTGGTCAATAAGCCTGTGTTGGGTGGGCGCATATGCAAGTGGCTCTTATTGTTCCAAGAATATGATTTCAAAGTTGTTGTAAAGCATAGATGGTTGAACGCAGGACCAGATCACTTGTCGCACATTGAGACAGTGGAGGAACCTACCAGTTTGGAAGAAGGACTACCCTATGCGCAACTTTTTGATGTGCACGTAGCGGATGGACACTTTGACAATATAATCCACTTTCTACCAACTGGAACTGCGTTGGAAGGTTACTCTGTCCAGCAAAAAAAGGAGCTAGTGGTGCACACGACAAACTTTTCTATCATCACATGGCATCTGTATAAGATGGGAAATGATGAGATACTGTGAAGGTATGTACTAGAGTTTGAACGAAGTAGTATCCTCGCAGACGCTCATGGGGGACATGCGGGAGGTCATTATGTAGGAAAAAAAGCCACACAAAAGATTCTCTGCGCAGGGTTGTGGTTATCGACCCTTCATCAGAATTCAAAAGCACATTGCAAGGCATGTGATTTATGTCAAAGAATGGGCAAGCCATCGCGAAGGGATGAGATGCCTTTGAATCCAAAAATGAAATTGTAGCCCTTTGAAAAGTGGGTGATCGACTTTGTAGGACCCATCAAACCGCAAGGAAAGACAGGTGCAAGATATATTATTACTGCGACTGAATACCTGATGTGTTGGGCAAAAGCACAACCAGTAAAATATTGCATAGATGTGACAGTCGCAAAATTTCTGTTTGAGCACGTACTGACATGATTCGGTTGTCCAAAGATCTTAATGAGCGATCACAGTATACATTTCGTAAATGAGATGATCAGTGCGCTGACAGAAGCGTTTCAGGTGTAACATAAGAAAATCATGCCATATCACCCACAGGAAAATGGGACCATAGAGGCATTTAACAAAGTATTGGAGACCATGCTGACAAAATTATGCAATGCAAAGTGGATCGATTGGGACCTGCGCATCCCCGCAGTAATATGGGCTTACAGGAAAACATGCAAGAAACTCACAGGACAAAATCCCTTCAGGTTGGTCTATGGAGTAGAAGCCATAATGACAATGGAATCTATCGTGCCTAGTCTACGCATAACAATGCTCAGAGGTATGACGGAATGCGAAGCCCTGGAGGAGAGGCTCACGCAGTTGGAAGAACTTGAAGAAGAATGGTTTTTGGCAAGATTTCATCAACAGGTACAAAAGCAGTGTGAAAAGGCATGGCATGATCAACATATTAAGTTGTGCATGTTTAAGGTGAATGATTTGGTGTTGTTATACGATAGAAAGTTTGATAAATTCCCGAGGAAACTCCAAATGCATTGGATGGGACCATATGTTATTAAGGATGTCATAGAGGGTGGCACAGTGTAGCTGGTGAAACTAAATGGCGAACTCTTCCGTGGAAAAGTAAACGGTAGTCAGTATAAGCCTTACACAGGTGGCCCCTGCATCTGACTAGCCGAAGGAGATACTACAGGCAATGGCTCAATGCGCTACTGACCTCGCAGTGGTCCGAGAAAAGTTGAGAGGTCTTCGCGTGAAGATCTCCGCACCAACAAAGTGACTCGAGGGTGAGTCACGATGTTTTTGTTGGGGGCCTGTTGGGCATGGGATCCCCCAAGGCAAGTTTTGGAGCTTAGAGCCCAAGTTTTGACTAAGTCTAATGTAAATAATCTGCGATGTGTGGGCATGAAGCGTGAAGATTGTAAATGAGTCAGAGGATTGTCCACCCTCATTTTTGTAATGTAATGTTGGCTTGAGAGATCTACCCATGGTCCGCGGACCATGGGATTTTATAAATAGTGCGAGGCTCTAAGTTGTAAAGAGACATCAATGAATCAATGGAATGGAATGAATAACAACGAATTGAGTCTGATCTATGTATAGGGTGAGCAGTTGGGTCGTAGAGTAGGAGAAGGCTCTGTAGCTGAGTGTGCAAAGGCCTTGTAGTCCGCAGCTGAGTGTGTGGACCCTTGTAGCTGAGTGTGTGGACCCTTGCAGCTGAGTGCGTAGGGCAATTCAAGTCTATAACCATTGGGGAATTAATAAAGAGAGGTTTCTTATCATTCTGTGTATCTTTTTCTTGTTTGGTATATTGGGTATGAATTGCAAGTTTACTATTTATATGCTGCGTGAACTTATATGAATGTGTTGAATAAATGAACATAAGATAAGTATCTATTTATGCAAATTTAACTAACTCTTATAAGGAAGACAAGTAATATTTGGGGTGTAACTTGGGGAATTAGCACAGATTGTTTCCTTAGTAGTGTGAAAGCACCGCAGTCCCTGGGTAGGGCTCCATGAAGATAATTGTAACAAATCGCGAAGCATCGCAGGTCAGAAGAGTGTGCGAAGTAACCTGCACAAAGCTGGTTCACGGTTGGACTAAAGCGATACCTTAGACATCTCAAGGGTGCAGAAACTTGGTTCCAGCATCCCCCCATACTGCTTCGGGTGAGACCTCAATTCTCGCTCCGCGGGCTATTACTGAAAGGGATAGTAGTACAGGGATTTGTTTGGCTAAATAACTCCTAACCTGGGTCAGGCCCCATCAAGCCAACAGAAACTAATGAAAGAGAAAGTTGCAGGGATGTTTAAGAATATAGTTGTGTTGGTTTTATGTGACCCCTTTAAAATTTTATTATGAATGCATGTGCGTATTCCATGTTCCTTTGAATGCTTTAGTTATTATCTTCCATAATGGTTATATGTCTAGTGCAATGTTTCTAATTTTAATAGTACTAGTATCTTTTGCACGATTCCTCCTGATGCCTAGTTCCAATCCCTTAACTAGGTAAGGTCACAACACCCCTCGGGTGAAATGCCTTATTCTTCTTAGGTAAGGTGAAAATTTTGGCATTGTGCTAGACTATAGCAAACCCATTTTTTTCCCTTGATCCTGAACCTAGGGTATCTACCTATCCGTCATTTTTCACCAAAAAATGCTTCTATTCCCAAGACTTGAAAGTTTTCAAAGGGATCTGGAATATGGTGTCGATAATCTTCAAGAAGGAAATGCAAGATTGGTGGCATGAACAAGTGGAGCTGTTTACCTCCCAACAAGAATAGCTCTGTTACTGAGGTGTGAAGTCGCTTAAGGAAGAAATTTTTTATGCAGAACCTGCGAGCGATTAGGATGATATTTTTTGGTGTCAACTCCCATAAGATCTCTACAATTGGATGCGAATGTTTTAGATCAAAGAAAATGTTGGCAGCTAAAGTTGATCTCTTCACACATGGACCCACGTTGATCTTGTTGAATTACATTGGATCGATATAGACCTAATTTGAGTTGTCGACTTCTAGGTGCATGCCACTCTAGAGGATTATATTATTGAGTATGTTGCATATGGCCATCAATCCTTCACTAAGGCTGAGGCCATGTTCAAGTCAAGCCTATGTGGAAGATTTTTGAAAGAAATCTCATTGTTGGTTAAATTTTTAATGGTAGTAGAGAACTTATTAGTGTTCCAGGGCCCGCCCATGGTAGCTTAAAGCCTAAGTACTAGATGAAGAACCTAAGGGGAGGAATGCTACCTCGTTGGGAGCTATGAAAATATCGAATAAATGGATGTCAATGACTTCTAGAAGGTTAGAGATATGAGAGCACAAAAGAGAGCACAAATAACTGAAGAATAGTGGGAGAAAGCTTTGCATGATATCTATAGATGGAAAAGGGAGCTACATAAAGTAGGAGTAGTGCTAAGTAGTTTGGAAATATGAGAAAGAGAAAGAAACTGGTTGAAGTTGCAGAGTGATGGGGATGAGGGTAGATTGAAACCTAATTCAATAGGAAATGTCAAGACCACCACAGTGGTAGAGGTTGAGAGAAGCAGTAGAGATTTCGCTCCACCAGTAGATATGGGAATGCTAGATGGATTAGGCCCTACAGGCCTTGAGGAGGGCCCAAAAAATCACATGCACTTCACTATGAGAATATTATTTTCTAAGAGTGAAGTGTCTCCTACGAGTAGCGATTCATGCACAGTAGTTCAGGTAGTACCTTCCCTAATCCTCCCCTGGTACTTTATTACAACCTTGGTCAGCATTTATCTAAGCTAGTTAAAGTTATAAAGGTCCACAATGTACACACTAACTACAAGGTTGGTCCATCTAGTGTTAGAAATAGTAGTTTCAATGCACGTATCCAAGGATCATCATAACCTGGTTACCAAGGATTCATACTCGTCTCGTCGATTCAACCGTGTATGGCTGGTAACATGGCAACATCCTTCACCTGATATCCTGAGTTCTCTGGTAGAGGAAATGAGGATGTCAAACAACAATGGTACCTATGTGAAGCCATTTGTAGGGTTTGCCAAACTCCAGATGCAATGAAGTTGATTGAATTCAAACCACTCTTAGAGAAAGAGAATTGAGATGGCTCATCAAGTGGTCTACATTATAGCAGAATCCAATCATAGATGAAGTCTAGTGGGACTGTGTTCAAGAGTTTAAACTTCCATGGACTAACCAATACGGGTTGTCTGAACTATGGGAAATCAAGCAATGGGTAGGAAAAACTACTTGGGAGATGATGCAAATATTTAAGGATGTTATTGGAAAGTTGAGCTACCCCATAGACCCTAGTCATCAGCGAGATTGGTTCATCAGAGCACTATTTCCTCTCACCCACATGTTGCTGACTCAATAGAAGATTGATACTATACAAGATGCCCTAGAACAGACAACTCGAATTGAAGCCATGGAGGGATACCCAAATGAGCATTGAGGAGGATCAGTTTCCCATGACCCCAATCTCATAGGATTGCAACATCAAATCATAATCTCATAGAGAAGTTGAGGGACATGCAACCAGTACGAGCTTCATGACTACATGTTTGGTGTATCAACTACCATATCAAGAGGAATCATGCCATAGAGTGCCCAAGATTGAGAGGCCCGAGCACTCCCTTCATACCATATGGGCCCTCCACATGTTTACTCATCACCGGAGTTATGCATGTTGGTAAGAAAGGTTTATATAATTCGCACACGTAGTTCCATGACTTTCCTAATCAACAGTGTGCAACTCCAACCACATATTGTGAAATTTGTAGGACTTACGTGCATCTCCATCTCCTCTGTCTAGTTTTATATAAGTATTCAAATGTTCCAAACAATTTTTTCTATGAGTTATGTGTTTCACCTACTCACCACATTAATCAGTGTAGCACATTAGATGCCCTAACTAATCGGTTGGATCATTTTTCCTACAGGATTAATGAAGCTCCTCGAGGATGAGGTGTTGGGCATGGAATCCCCCCAAGGCATGTTTTGGGGCTTAGAGCCCATGTTTTGACCACGTCTTTTGTAAAAGCTATGCGAATTATGGGCGTGGAGTGTGAAGTTATAATAGAGTCCCAGGGTTGTCCGCCCTTGATTTTGTAATGTAATGTCGGCTTGATAGACCTACCCATGGTCCACGGACCATGGGATTGTATAAATAGAGCGAGGCTCTAAGTGTGTAGGATAGTGAATAGAATGAGAGCATGATAAGTCTAAGTGATTGAGTCAAAGTAAAGTGTGTCTTTGGATCGTAGAGTAGGAGAAGGCTCTACAACTGAGTGTGCAGAGGCCTAGTAGTCCGTAGCTGAGTGCACAGACCCCTACAGCTGAGTGCACAGGGCAAGTCGTGAAGCAACCCATGCAAAGAGAATAACAATGGGACCCGTTCAACCTCTCAGACATCTCAAGGGTGCAAATACTTGGTTCCATCACCCCCCCATATTACTTCAGGTGAGACCTCAGTTCGCGCTTTGTGGACTGTCACCGAAAGGGCCAATAGTATAGGGATTTGTTTGGCTAATTAACTATGAACCTTGGTCAGGCCCCAACAAGCGAACAAATGGTTCTGTTGCTGGGACCGAGATCTACATAGAGATGTTTGATGTCATATCACTAGAATCTGACAAAGAAAGGAATTGAAAATTGGTTGGACAGAAAGATTCACGAGTTTGCAGAGTAGGAAAACAGGAATCCACAACTATCAAAGGAAGAGTGTTTAGACAGCTACCTATATACATAGATCCATGAAATTTTATGCGCGTCTTTCCCTATTGAGCTATATGGGTGGATCGCGAAGCTTGTAGATAGCCAAGGAAGGTGTAAAATCAATAGACATATTGTGTGGACTCCAAAATTGGTGCATAGATTGGAAGCATCGGAGGATAAGATCGCACATGCTGTCGATCACTGGCTTGATCGAATCATAGGAGGCTTCATTACCGAGTTCGCGGTATATACTTCAGTTAGCTATAGCGAGGCATAACTCAAAGTGCCACAAAGTCAGTACGTTAAATCTTTGAACACTTGGATTAAAATGCTACTGTGTGAAAAATAGGTTATGCGAATAAATTGATGTTTGGGGCTACGCAAAGTGGGAGAATCTATAGAAACGAAGGTAGTATAGAACTAGATACTAGCCTGTTTATTTCACCTCAATGAGGAGGAAAAGAAGAGCTCACACAGGTCTCACCAAGAAGTGAAATCAATCTAATAAGGTAGAGAATTCCGCGCATACCACCCCCACCCACACCACTACCAGTTTCACCATCTTCACCCCCATCTTCACCCATACCACCTCCGCCACCACCATGAAGCATTATGGCAAGCGCAATAAAGTTGCCAGTGTTCAAGGGAGTAGGGAATGAAGATCCGGACCAGTTTTCATTCATGATAAAAGTTGTATGGGAAGTAGAGGGAGTCATGAATGACAATATAAAGAAGCCAATGTTGGTCAGTGCTCTCCAGGATCACGCACTGACCTGTTACATTAAGCACTCCAATGAAAATCAGAATGTGGGGATCGTAGATATCCAAGCTGAGCTAAAAAAAGAATTTAGCAGGCCAAAGTCAGAGGCACAGTCAATCATTAGGTTTATGGAAATCACCATGCTGTTAGGCGAGACCCCTTGGGAGCTGGATTAGAGATTGAAGTGTATGATTCGCGAAGCTAACATGACGTTGGTAGATGGACATCACCGTGGATGGTTGTAGCATCATTAACACCACATCTAACGAACGCGTTGTCACAACAGAGGTTGACAACTTAGGCCGAGGCCTTGGAGGTCACAATGAGATTGCATGAAACTCTGATACAAGATCCCAACCTAGGAGTTCGACAGATTCATGCGCAGTTGAAAAACTTGTGCCTTGAGATGCATAGTTTGAAACAGGAGAGGACAACTCACCCAGAAGTGCGGGATGAGGTGTGGTGCATAAAGTGCAAGGGCTAGGGACATGACAAGGACCATTGCTCGATGTTCACCAATTACCCCACGGGAGGAGGGCCAATTCCATTGAGACCATAGGCATAAGCAGGTCGAGTGCAATGCTTGCACTATGGTGTGTGATTTGTCAGATAGGAGGAAAGAATGTTATAGATATCTTCCATTTATTGCAAAACTACACACTGAATTCACATCAGTTGTTCTGTAATTTCTGTAGATCAGTAGGACATGATGAGCGCACCTGTAGAAGTTATGAGTTGATGATGGATCAGACTCCCACGAATAGAGTTCAGGCTGAAACATAGGCCCTTGACCAAAACACAGGAATGGTGTGAACCAGATTTCTGGGACTTAGATGAGGCCAAGGTGGAGGAGGACCAGAAAGAGGTCGCGGACAACTGATATGTTACAATTGCAGAGGGCCATGGCATTATGCCTGTGATTGTACAAATCCAACGTGGCCATCACATTTGTATTGTACATTGTTTGATCACAAGATAGAGGATTATCTGATGTTATTAACAAGGTTGTGCGATAAAGGAGCACTCCAACCTCTCTCGACTAAAAACCTACAAATGATGAGGTCTGAGCCACACAAAGACCCTTATGTGAATATTGTGCTCCGAAGTGGAATTATGATAGGGGATGACAAAGGTAAGTACCCTGAAAAAAGTACCTGGGTTTTCAAGGCTCCAATGAAGGAACCAGAGTTTGATTTGGAGCACACTAAAGAAACCTTCATGGAAGCCAAGAGGAGCTTCACTTATGCCTCCACTTCAGGAAGTAAAGATAGACCTGAGACGGAAATGGACCCATCGATGCTCACCACTTTCCTAGAAACATGCGTGAAGCTGCTGTGAGACAGAAAGGATGTAAAGGGGCTGCAAGAACTCATAAATAGATGCATTGGGACCGTACAAGGAGAACCGAGTGTAGTCTGAAAGCTTGGAAAGCACACAACGCGAACAAGAGGGGAGATGAGATTGACTGCAGAAATTGGAGAATATGAGATGGACCAAGTGATTCTAGATTTAGGATCAGACATGAACGTCCTACCAAATAAGACATGGGAGCACATGGGAAGGCCTACATTGCAATGGTCTTCTATCCAACTGCAAATGGCGAACCAACAAAATATCCTACCTATGGGAAGATTTTAGAGGATCACATTAGATATCGAAGGAGCAAGCGCACTAGCATATTTCAAAGTGATAGAGAATTTTGATGACAACAATCCCTACACTGTGATATTAGGAATATATTGGGACACTGACATGAATGGGGTGATAAATCTAAAGAAGAACAAAATGATTTTTGAGAAAACATCTATGCGTGCGGTTGTACCTTTGGACCCTATAGAAGGATTGCATAATACGGAGCCGGTGTGCGACTATGACAAGGACGATGACTTGGACTACATCTACAAGATAACAGCACGAGAGAAAGACTAGGTGAATCCGACTGCAGATGGATGAATCTCATGAGAGCAAAAAATATCATGCACATTGGATTCAGAAGAGGAAATAGAATGATGGAAAAATAGGTTACACGAGGTAACCACACTGAAATGTAACATGATGACAAGATCATTGCACTGTGTATTGACGGAGGTGAGGTATCTTCCTATGTATGATGGGTTAACTGAGGTGGATGACTTCCTGAGCAGATTTGAAAGAGAAGTGCTAGAACATCAATGTTTTGAAGCTTTGAAGTGGGTACTATGTGCTACGCCCGCAAGGTGGTGGGGTACATGCTAGAGTTGATCTTGTCAGTCCTATGTCAGAGATCAAAACTCTTTATGCATTTCATTTTTAGGAGTCCCGCTCCATTCACTCAGCTGCATTCCGCTAGGGGCATGCCATAATCTGATGGAAAAGTTCTTGTTAGTCATTTCCCCTCATGTCTGACACCTGCTAGCTTAGGTCTTTTGTCAATGTTCACTAAAGTCCATGATAGTTAATGTTTGATCTTTTAATGGACGAGAGCCATTTTCAGTCATTAGGTCTAGGGATTAGTCAATTTGGTCTTCAACCATGTCCAATAAAGCCATGCAGTCTAGAGTGAGGCCCTTACAAAGTTATGATTCAGAGATTTTCATCGTCATGTTGACAGATTACGATTGTTCTTCAAAACTTTGTTTTGAAGAAAAGTAAAACAGTGTGACATTTGTGATAATTTTCAAAAAAGTATCCATTTTATTTCTTCAGGTGCAGTCATGGTTTCCGTGGCCAAATTCCATGTCGTGCGACCCCTACAAAAGTGCCAAAAAATTTCATCATTCTAGCCAAAAATTCAAAGGGAAAAGTGAAATTCAGTGTTGCATTAACTCAGTGAAAAAAAAGCCAAAATGAAACATTAGAAAAGTGGGTTTTTGAAGAAGCAAAAATTTAACCCATGACTCCCAATGTCTTTATAAAGGATTTTCACAAGCAAACAAAGTCATTGTGCAACTCAAGGGTATAGAGAAGCATTGAAAAGTCATTATGAGAAGCAAGTTCTTTTTTGGAGTGAGATTGGAGGCGTTTTCCAAAGCGTGGCACACATAGAGGGCGCGGTGCACAGAGCCCGACCCCGCAGTGGAAAAAATACAAGGGCGTGACACATATAAAGAGCACAACGCACCGGGTTTGTTGCGCAGCGCACACCCACAGAGGCCCGAAATTGGTCCCAATTGCATCAAACTTTTTGGAATTCCTTCTAATTTCCAGGTAGGGTCTGTCTCTTCGCTTGCTCATCAAATTTTTGTCAAGGTTATGGTGGTTCTTAGCTATTTATAGTTGCAACAAAAACTCATAAAACCAACCACTAGAAAACATCAAATCCATTGTTGCTAGGGTTGCAAACTTGTGGTATTGATGCCAAGGCTCCTCTTTCACCTCTCATTGTTTCACTCCTTCCCATTTTTGCCTATTTCCCCTATCCCATTTTTCCCTATTCTCCCTACCCTAAAACATTCCTACCCTATTCCCTATCCCCTCCACTCATTTGTCAACTATAAAACCCCAAAACCCTACCCTATAAAATCCCCAAACCCTCCTACATATCCCTAAAACAAAATTTCCCCCACAACCCCCATTCCCATCATATTATTCCCCTCCTAACACCCCCTTTTTTCATTGTTCCCCTTGGTGGCAGATATCACAACAACACCTAATTTCATACCAGCATCAAAGGGTAGCCCAAGTACAGTACACAAAACATTCATGGCATCTAAGCATTCATTAGAGTATGAGATGGAAACACAAAGTGATTCATCCTCAGAAGAACAGGCTCCCCGGAGACATCACAAAAGTGGCAAACATGTTAGGGATGAGCCAACTACCCTCACAGAATTGCAGGCCTACCCTCTTGCTATGTCATGTTTCCAGCATCTATTATGTTTCGAGTTTTTTCAAAGGGTGGCTAATGTTAGAGTTCATCATGAGTTGGCCCATCTTTTTGTGCTTCATCTACATGGAGGTCACTCTATCTTGGCCAGGGTCACCTTCACACTGACACCCGAAACTATCTCATTAGCAACCGGCATACCAAATGTTGGAGAACAGTGGCACAAGAAATAGAAGGTGGATAGGCAACATTATGAGCCTTACATTAAGGCCAGTTTCTTGAGGCAGCTCACAAGAGTCTTTCCATTCAGATATTTGAAAGATCAATATGCTCCACTCATGAAGTTGATCATGAAGTACTTCAGCTGTGAGGGGAGGTTCTCTCGTCTATATGCCTATCACATCAGGTTGTTCATGCACTTTACCAGGGTACAGATGATGAACCTCCTATTTTTCATTTGCAGGAACATAGAGAGGATGAACACCTTCATGCAACACAAGACCCCTCAGTAGCAACTTAACAGTGTTTATCACTTTTCTCTTATCCAGATTTTGGTGGATCATCAGTTGGGATTGTAGGGCATTACTTGGGATGAATTCATCTCTTGTGACCTCTTCATCACTTCATAGGTATTATCGGAGGTTGAGCATGAGGTAGGTGGTCCTTCTCATCAGTATGAGCGCCATGAGACCACTACTATGCCAGTATTCATCACATATCAGAGAGGCAGTAGGAATCTGTTTGCAGCAGCAAAGCAAGTGTTATCTCCACCCGGGTTGGAAGGGGCCTCACTTCCGACATCTGCAACATAGGTACAGGACAAGGGAAAGAGGCCCATGCATTACAAGGGGTCATCAAGTGAACAAGAGGCCGATTTCATCCTCATTCATGATGATGATGCAGATTAGGAGAGTGCCAAACTTAGGAAGACCATCTAGGAGCAGAAAACGAAGATCCAAGACTTGTCACTCAATTTGAAGAGGGCCAAATGGATTATCAGGTATTTGGAGTAGAGGAACAAACAGCTTGAGGACCAGCATGAGATCATGGAGCTGCAAAGCATCTGTGAGAATCGCCAAGCTGCCCAACATAGGAGGATTGATCTCACTCCATTAGAGCAAGAGATTAACAATGACCAAGAGTCTTGGCTCGAGCGCATCAACATCCACCTTGAGAGACTGCTAGAGAAGGCTGACAGGGACAAAATCATATTGAGGCAGATGGTCTATCACTATAGGGCACGGAAAATGAGTTCAAAGGCTCGGATAAGGAGTTTGAAGGCAAAATTGAGCAAAGCAACAAAGAGGCAAAAGAGGCAAAAAGAGAAAGATCGGCTTTGAATCTTGGTTGAAGCCTTTATGGCCCAACATAGTACCTCTTAGATAACCTCTAGCCCAAATTTCAAGAAATTTGGGACAATTTTGGTCACATGGCAAATTTTTGGTCACAACATAGGTTTTTTCTCCCTGTGGCGCGACGCTTAGGATTGGGGGCTCCAAATCACAAATGTCTTGCATTTTTGGATTCAACATGAAAAATCATGCATGCTGGTGCATGGACAAGAAATTTGGGCATGATTTGAGTCCCCAGGAGGTCAAAAACACTCAAAAAATGACCTCTCTGCCCCTATTTTGACACACAGGAAGCAGTCTTGGGAGAATGAAGTTTTGGAGGGGCAATGAGCACCAAATTTAGAAATTCCACTTGGGTTGGAAAGTAGATAGGCCAGGATTTCCAACAAGCACACTTGGGCACAATTTGGACTCCTGCAGGTACCTCAAAATAACCTCCAAAGTGGCGCGACGCATATAGATTTGGGCGCGATGCATATAGACAAAAAGGCCAAATCACTTCCGCTTCACAACATTTCGATTCGCGAATTTCTCCAAGTGGGCCCGCTCATCTACACTTCACTTTTTTCGGAACCTAAGGCAAAATTTAAAGTATTTTCACTAGAGGATGGCTTCTATCCAAGTGGCAAAGGAAGGCGAGCAGTCACCCAAGCCATTTGTCATTTTTGTAATGCTGCACCTGTATCTAATGCTTGGCTTTCCACTTCCACTTTGTAATGATTCGAAAAACTCCCCAAATCTTGGTCGTTCTATTTCCTCATGTCATAGTCTATTTATTGTATGCAAACCATTTGCAAAGGGTTGGTTGATTGTAATTTCTGGGAGACTATGGGAGAGAAACTCAGTACTTCGTTGTATATTTTGATAGAGGATTAATGAAAGGAAGTGGCTCTGTTTCATGAGATTCATGTGGTTGTGAGTGTAGAAAATGTGTCTCTTTATGTTTCATATGTATTTCGTTATGTTTCACCGTTCATTTCATCTTCATTTCCAGTGAAATTTTCTAAGTAAGATAAGGTAGAATTCATATTTATTTCTCTGCCTGTGGGAAAGTTTCATGTATGTGTTTCTTCTTCTGTTGAAAAGGATTCATGTGTTTATGCCCTTTTCACCCTCCTAAACAATCTTTCCGTTCCACATTACTTTAAATTTAATTGCTAGACTTTCCGCCTATATTGCTTCACGAAGTAATATGTGCCTTTGTATTAAATTCTCTACTCATTGCTGTTCGTTGGTTCCATACATCCCAGAAACTAGTCATTCATAAAAAAATTGTTTCTTGTATCCATATTTGTTTACTAGCCTAAAATCAATATTTCACTGCAAGTCATCTCAGACCATATCGTTTTGATTATTCACTGAGCGTGACACGGAGAGAGCCCTCTCCTATTCTGGTAGGGCTAGCTACCAGACTGAGCATGGTTTGTGGTTACCTTGAATTTTGCCTTTCTTCAGCCTAAGGCGGATTTAGGTGATAACACATATAATTCCTCACATATTAGGGAAGGAAACCAGACGCTAGGTGTGGGTAGCTATGATTGATATTTATAAGAGAAAAAATGAAAACATGAAAATGGTGTTGTGGGAGAAATTAAACACCATTAGGATGAACATATTTGAGAACATAACATCTTGCATCATGAGGATCCAGTAGGTTCATGCTAAGCTTGCAACTGTTAGGGAAACTGTGATTGATTCAGAGCTAGTAAAATTTTCTTTGAATGGTTGGATTAAGAATTGGACCACCTTTATGGATGGGATGATTTCTAGGCAAGAACTTCCTAGTTGGATCTGGTTGTGGGACAACTTCATCCAAAAGGATATCTAGGAGAATTCACTGACTGGAAGGAAAGGAAAGGGAACTAAGGAGAAAGACGAGTTGGCTCTTTCTACACAAGAAAAAAGGGGCAAAGGGAAGGAAAAGAAGAACTAGAGTGGAGGACAATATTCATAGAATAAAAAGGATGACATCAACAAAGTCAAGTTCTTTGCATGTCACAAGTTCAAGAAATTTTCTAGTGAGTGCCAAAATAAGAAGGGCAAGGGAAAGATGTCTACAAGAGCCACAACACAAGTGGATAAGATGATTGATAAGTTTGAGAACAAATTTTCCTTTGTGTCATGCCTTTTTGGAGACATCATGAGATATGCCTAGTTTGTGGATAATGGAGCATCTTGTCACATGATAAGATCTCAAGACGTCTTCACCATCATGACTAGGGGGCCTAGGGATATATATGTGGAGCTTGGAGATAAGTCCAAGTATGTCTTAGAAGGAATTAGTAGTGTTGAGTTTTAGATGGACTCAAGTGGTATCATGGAGGTGAAAAAAGTGTTGTATGTATCAGGTCTAGAGAAGAATCTCCTTTCAGTTTCATCCATAGAAGATAGAGGACTAGAAATAACTTTACTAAAGGTGAAGTGGCTATTGGGCTGAAAGGAATTAATCCTAGAAAGCAGAAAGTAATTGGGAGAAAGGAGAAGGATATATATCTGTTGAGAGGACAACCAGTGAAGGCTCTCATACATTAGAGTGATAACCATAGTGAGATGTGGCATAGGAGGATGGGATGCATACAATACAAATCTCTCCCTATGTTGCAGAGAACGGTTCCAAGTTTTACATGGATAAGGGTGGAGTAGGATGGAGTAGTGTAAAGGGTGTGCACTAGGCAAGCAATCTAATATTACGTATCCTCATGGTCTTAGTCTAAGGCTGCATATCCTGATAGTGAGATTAGGCCTAAAGGAGTGGTAGACTTGGTGCACTTAGAAATTTGGTGTCCTATGTCCATGATGTCGATCATATTGTCTTTGTACTTTGCAACATTCATAGATGACTCATTTAAAAAACTTGGATCTAATTCTTGAAGACAGAGGATGAGGTATTCGACCAGTTCAAGGAATTCAAAGATCTTGTGGAGAACCATATTAGGAAGAAGATTAAGGCACTGAGATTAGATAATGGGGGTGAGTATACCTCCAACAAGTTCCAGGATTTTTGCAGGGAAACAAGGATTAAGAAGGAGC
The DNA here is from genome assembly GCA_000404065.3 of Pinus taeda. NCBI lineage: Eukaryota > Viridiplantae > Streptophyta > Pinopsida > Pinales > Pinaceae > Pinus > Pinus taeda. Next base: position 123,398 of record APFE030461943.1, on the reverse strand, counting down.
ACATGATACCTTACAAACCTTGGTAGAGTGTGGTTTCCAAGAGGAAGAACAAGACCATAATGGAGGCAATGAGGGAAATGATCTATGATTAGGGATTGCCTATGTCTTTGTGGGAAGAGGCCTACAATACAATCATATATGTGTAGAAAAGGAGTCTCATATATTAGATGATGTGAATATTGAGGATATGTTTACAAAATTGAAATCGAATGTGAGCCATTTGCACATATTCGATAGTCCAGTCTAGGTCCATGTTCCCATAGAGAAGGGGATTAAGTTAGAGCCCTTATTATAAAGGGGCATATTTGTGGGCTACAATGAGGTATCAGAGGCATATCAAGTATACATTCTAGGATAGAGGAAAGTTATTTTAAGTTGGGGTATCAAATTTGATGAGGGAAGGACCCTTAGGAGGTCTCATGAGAAGGATCCAACAAGGGTAGAGGATTGGGAGAAAGAACATCCTAAGGGCTACACAATGAGTAGCAGCACCAACAGTAGGGACAAAATCTATAGATTTGGAGGATGAGCTATATATTCCTTTGAGCTCTACTAGGAGAAGGATGAGATGGGACAAACAAACCTTGAGGGATGTTAAGGAACACATGGAGGCTCCTAGTAGAACCTTTAGGTAGGGAAACCACCAACAAAATTTTCCAATTATTTAGAATTGTCAAGAAACTTTAGCAACTTTAGGCCTTCCACTTTTGAGGAGGCTATAAATGAATGTGTCTAGAGGGATGCCATGGTGGAGGAGTATAGTTCCATCATGAGGAATGATGTAAGGGACATAGTTTAGAGATTGGAGAGAAAGTATATGGTCATTTCTCAATGGATCTATAAGATCAAACATGCAATTGATGGTAGTGTCAATAAGTACAAAGTGAGGTCTGTGGAAAGAGGGTTATCCCAAAAGGAGGGAGTGGATTACAAGGAGACATTCATACTTTTTTGTCGGATATGCATCCATTAAAGAAGTTATGTCCATTACTTTAGAGATGGGGTGGAGGATATATCAAATGGATGTGAAGACTACTTTCCTCAATGGATTGATTGAGGAGTAGGTGTATATTGAGCAACCTCAGGGCTTTGAGGTTCATTGAGAGAGTCTCATGTGTGCAGGTTGAAAAAATCCATTTATGGGATAAAGTAGGCTCCATGCACATGGTATAATATGATCAACTAATATCTTCTTGGTTTTGGGATCACCAAGAGTGAGGGGATCTCAACTTGTACTATTTACTTGTTGAGGGTGAACCACTCATATTAGTACTTTATGTTGATGATCTCTTCTTGATAAGATTGTAAAAGCTCATAAGAATGTGCAAGGAGGAACTTGATTTGGAGTTGGAGATGAAGGACATTGGCTTGATGTACTACCTTTTGGGATTGGAGGTGTGGCAATAGATAGGAGATATTTTCTTGGAAATGGCAAGTATGTAGTTGAGATCTCAAGGAGGTTTAGGATGGAGGATTGATGGCCTATGTCTACATCGATGGTCAATAACTTGAAGAAGGTAAGTGTTTATGAAGGTGAGTTGGTGGATCCCCACTATACAAATAGTTGATAAGTTCCTTGATGTATCTTCTCAACACTAGGCTAGATATATGTTTTGTTGTGAACACACTCAACCAATTCATGTTGGAGTTGAGACAAGTTCAGTGGTAGGGAAAAAATTAGGGGCTAGTATTCACATATGGGCTAATTTTCCATGCTTTTTCAAAAAAAAAATATTTGTTAATTTCCATCTTCTCTAAATACGTTTCACCTAAATTTTAAAGAATATAATTATTTTACCTTAAAAATTTCCAAAATTTTATATAGAGACTATATACAAATATTATAAATTTTAATGTTTTTACAAAAATATCACCAAACATTTTATAGAGTAGATACTGTGGAATAATGAGATTTGCCAAGATTTCTAAACTTTAAGATAAATTTCCATCCTTAAAATTTTTCCTGTTCGTTGGGTGGCAATGAAGCATGTGCTAAGGTACTTATGAGGTACAATAGACTTTAGACTGAGATATGTCAGAGTTGGAGGAGTAGAGTTGCAAGGGCACATATTATGATTGGGTAGGGATTGTTGTGGACAGAAAATCCACATCTAGATGTTGCTTCATCTTGGGAGCAACCACAATCTCGTAGTACAACAAGAAGCAATAGTTAGTGGCACTTAGTTTAGTAGAGGAAAAGTATATGACAATGAGTATGATGACCTATGAGGTAGTGTGGCTTCATAAGATGCTTGCAAGACTATTTGATCTTGAGATGGGGCCAATGGTGATTCATTATGATGATCATAGTTTCATTAAGCTCTCCGAGGATCCTATGTTTCATGATTGGCCTAAGCACATCAAGATTTTATATCACTTCATTAGAGACAAGGTCTGGTGAGGTGCAATGATATATAGTACATTTCCATAGAGGAGTAGGTGGAAGATTTATTTCTGCAACATATATTTCTAGATGTTAAAATTATAATGATTTTATTTTTTGGTAACTCAAGATTTATTTTGTTAATTAAATAAGTTGATGGGAACAAATAATTGTTGTGAGAAAATAAATATGGGACGACATTTGGAAATTTAACAAGGTCCTTGGAGGACCTCCTCTCAAAGGAAATAAAAGTATCAATAATCTCCATAAAGTTCTGAGAGAGGAGGAGGAGATATGGAGGTTAAAGTTGAGAAGCCTCTAGTTGAAATTCAAAGAAAAAAATATGAAATACTTCCATTGATTAGCCAAAATGTGTGAATGAAAAAACAAAGTCACTATAATCACGGTAGAAGGAAACTGCCTAACTTCTTTGGAAGAGATCAAGGATGCCATGATAGAACACTTTGGTATCTTATATAAGGAATATCAGGACTATATGAAGAGGGATATGAGGAAATTTTGTAGTATATACCCAACAATATAGGAGAGGAGCTCAATGCAAGAATGGTGGTGTAACGACCCATCTTGAGTTACCAATAAACATGATTATTAGCGTGCATACTAGGCTTGCATATGCTAGCTACATACACATGCATCTCATGCATTACACTCATATGTATACCAATTAATTATATAAAATGAATAAGTATATAATCGTTAAAATTATTAATTACCTCCCTAATTATAAAATAATTACCATAAAATATATTAATTCAATGTTAATTCATAAAATAATAATTATTGTGAGTGGCCAAGATTTATATTCGTTTACAAAAATTTAGGCAATACACGAGGGCTCCGAAGACCCTCCACTCGAATAACCATTAAAGTCACACCTAAAATAATGATACTAATTTTAATCGGAAGGTCAACAAACCAACACTAAAGGACGCATTAAGAGTTACCTAAGATAGATAAGAATGCTATATATACTAATGTAGAAACCAACAAATAACATAAAGAAAACCAAGAGGGAGGGTTTTATTTTAATCATAGGGAAGAAACCTTACCTTTATAAAGATATCTAAATGGAGAATGAAGGGGACTTTTTTGGGACAGGAAATGGGGAGATGGGAAAAATTGAATTCTCAGGGAGAAAATTTGTCAACTAGAGGAAAATTGAGGGACGAACCTTGGGGCTCATGATTTAGCTATAGATCTAGGAGACTTGGGCATTGTTCTTGGAGTTTTGGGCATGGAGCCTAGAAGACTTTGACATCGAAGTCTTCTGGGTTTGGGATTCAGAGAGGCTGATCCCATATAGGGAGAGAGGAATATGTTGGTTTGGTAACATAAGTGAAATTAGATTTAGTCATGGAGCGACATTGTTGGGGATTGACATCAATAGGAAAAACTAGGTATGTGCATGCATTTAAATTGGTATGTTAATTATTAATTTATTAAAATAAATATGTTGCTAGAGAACTAAAATATAATGTTAGGTACAACAGATGGTATCAGGGCCTTAGTTTCAAACACTAGTGGACCTTATAGGCCACTACCATGTAACTAGAATCAAAATAGGCCAACATATAAAAAAATTCTTCAATATAAGTATCCTTGAGAAAATAAGAAACTTAAGATGATAGGGAAAAGAAATATCATTTACAAATGTAATCCAAAATATGTCTAAAATAACTCATAAATAAATCAACATTTACACATAGTCATCTAATAATAAAACATAAATAGATATTGTATTATGTCTCAGTGTAGCATAAAAGTAATGGCCTCAACCAAGGAAATATCCAAGAGAGAAATATATATTAGTATCCAATAGAGAAATAGATATATGGATTTCAAAATATAAGAAGCTCTATAGTGTTACTAACAAATATTACTCATAATTAAAAGGAATAAAATTCACAATAGGACTAGAAAGGATTAATCAAATTATAGGTTCTAGTCACGATTGACCTGATTCAAATAAGTCTAAAACAAATATTAAAAGAAGGACTAAATAAATTGAAATTGGGGACAAAAGCTAGTATTATGTCACTAATCCTATACATATATATTGCATGCAATGGTACAATAGGATTACAACCTATATAGGACTTTATCCTTTCATTTTTTTAGGTCCTGTAACAAACACGAAGATGACAGACAAGGAGGAGAGACAAAATTTAACTCATGAGTACCTGGAAGGTCTGTAAAAAGTATACAACTAGTTGTTTGTGCAGGGGTAAGATTCTTGAAAGGGGGCCAAGATTAACCTGTCAAAACCTTAAAATTATGAAAATAAATAATAACTACAACAGATGTGTCGAGAGAGCAAGGTTACTTGAATACCAAGTTTCCTTATGTTAGCTGAGCATGACCACACTATTGGTAGAGGCAATAATTAAACCTTGAAATTGTTAAAATAATACAAAACTTAAGAAAGAAAAACATCTAGCAACCCATCACCATCTAAGGAGCTAGAAAATCATCCATATTATCAAAATGTTAGACCAAAGCCATCATTAAGTAACATGTGTTACTAGTTGTACAATAGAGTTGGTGACAAAAAGGTCAACAGAATCCCTGGTTCTCAAATGCCTTTTTGGGCTCGGTATTCATCTATGAGCTTGTCATGCAATGAATTTTCTATCTTATGAATCATTTTATGTTGACAACCAAAAGCCTTGTAGATCCATCTGTACCAACTCGGGTAAGGAGTCCCTAATATTGGTAGTGCCGTGCAAGTAGTGAAACTCCTCAAAATACTTTTGACCAAATGTCATCCTATAGATTATATTGACTACTATAGTTATCACATTTTTGCTAATTTCCACTACTATTTTGGGAACCCTAGTGGACTTTTCAAAGAGAGTGGGTCATCCTAGAGACTTTTTCTTCTCTTTGGGGGCAGAAGGCTTCAAGACTTTTTGTGCCTAGTAACTCTTAGAAGCATGTTATTCACACTTGTTTTAATAATGTCCTTAGGAAAAAAAATAATCATGTTCATAGAGTTATAAAACAAGTTACTGGCACAACGCATTGTGCGTTTGCTGATAACAATAGAAAAAAATCATGGTCATAATCCTTGAGAAAGTGTTGGGCCATTTATGTAGAAGAGGTGACTACAATAGGAACAGAGCCCAAGCATAGAGACATAAGCAATCCATATTGTAATGTTACTAACTAGGAAATGTAGTGAATATCAAATACATGCACTTGCTACAATGAAGAAAAGCTCTGATAAAATATCCACAATCAGTACACACAAAAAATAGAGCCAAATATCTGAGCCATGGTATTAAGTTGAAAGATATGAGTATATCACTGATAGGAAATGAAACCTTTGCTTGCTATTGCAAGCTATGGAAAAACCCAAGTGTCATAAAGATGCCTAGAAGAAACTGTGCACTATCAGGAAAATCTACTGTTGTTGGTTGGAATCAATCCTATCTTTTGGCCCTCAAAAGTTCTCAGAAAATTTACCCAAATTAATTGGAGCCTACCCACTTAAAACCCACAAAACCCAAAAAAGTTTTGGGCTAGATCCAGAAGTCAACGATTACCTCAAATCTATGTGTTGCTCCCACTAGTCTTCCAATGAAGTTAGAAAAATCAAACTACTACAAAAATGCCCAAATCTACCTCAATGAAACCCTCTCCAACTCCTACGAAATTCTATCCCAATACCCAAAAGTCTCCTAAATACCTGGTCTCAATGAGTGTGTAGAAACTGCCAGTAAACCCCTGTGTAGTTCCTAGAATAGACAAATTGGATGCTCCAAATGATAACACTTTCATCCCTGCAAATATCTAAGGGAAAACTTGTCCTCCTTGAGGGAAAACCTATGCAAAACCTCTAACAAAATATCCAATGCTTTCTTTCCTCTCTTAGCCCCAAAATCAGCTCCCCAAATTCCCTCTTAGGGTGACACTCAAAGTTCACCAAAGGAAGAGATGAAGTTTCTGCTTGGAAATGCCTTATGCTCAACAACGTTGGTCAACTTGGCTAAACAACTCAAGAAGATTAGGTTCAGATGTTAGATTTCCAGGAGTACCCTACCAACAACTATGCCTTCCAATCCTGAGTGATATCTATGAGTGAGAGTGTCATGAGCCTCCTAGAGAGTGCATCTACCACTATGTTATAATTGCCGTTGACATACTCTATCTTGAAATCATAAGCTTGGGTTTTGCTGACCCACTTTTGTCGCCTCTCCTAAAGCTTTCTCTGCTCCAAAAAGAATCGAAGACTGTTGTGATCAATATTCAACTTGAACCTGTTGCCCGCCAAGTACTGCCATAATTCGGCCAAAGCATGCATAATGGCTAACATCTCCTTATTATATATATACTATAACCTATCATGAATTTGTAACTTCTGGCTCTTGAATGCAATTGGATGATCCCCCTGCATAAAAAATGACCTAATACCCACTCCAGATGCATTGCATTCTAACACAAAAGGCTGTGAAAAGTTAAGTAGGGCCAAGATTGGACAACTACTCATCACCCTCTTGAGGTGTTCAAAATCCTCCTGTGCCATGTATGTCTACTCAAACTCCCCTTTTCTCATCAAATTTGTAAGGGGTGCTACCAACTGAGAAAATCCCTTCACAAACCTCCTATAGTAGGTACATATAACCAAGAAATCCTACAACTCTATCACATTCCTGGGCATAGGCCAATCTAGAATGGACCTAATATTCTCTTGATGAACTCTAAGTCCATCCTCCCCAATCATGTTCCCCATATACAACATATTACTCAACCCAAACTCGCACTTGGACATCTTGGCATAAAATTGCTACTCCTCCAGGATGCGCAAGACCACCTCCAAGTGTTGTAGGTGCTCCTCCCAAGTCCCGGTGCATATAAGAATGTCATTAAAGAACACTAGCATAGATATGTGTAACTTGTAGAAAAAACGGTTCATATAATGCTATAAGGTCGCTAGCACATTGGTTAGCCCAAAGGGCATCAACAAGAACTTAAAGTTCCTATAGTGGCATCATAATGTAGTCTTTGAGATATCTTGCTTTCTCACTCGAATATGATGGTATTCCAAATGCAAGTCTATCTTAGAGAAGTATTTAACCCCTCTAAGCTCATCCATCAACTTATCTATGCGTGGAATAGGGTATCGTTTCTTCAACATCTTCTTATTCAAGGCCCTATAGTCAATGCACATGCGAAGTATCCCATCCTTCTTCTTCACTAACACAATTGAAGAAGCAAAGGGTCTATAACTAGGCCTAATGTTCCTTGAGGCCAACAACTCCTGAATAGATCTCTCAATATCATCTCGATATGCCTTGGGATGCCTGTAGGGAGTGACAATGACTGCATGCACCCCCTCCTCAATCTCTATAGTGTGCTCAAAGCCTCTATCTGATGGATGACATGGAGGAATGTCTGTAAACACTACCTGATGCTTCTTTAATAGTGCCAAAATATCTGGGTGTGCTTGTTGCCACTGCTTTCTCTACTTTGAGATACACAACTCTATTGCCCACGCCATGTCTCCGTGTCTCAAATCAACCACCATTCCATTAGCTGACATGGTTTGTGGTGGGTATGAATGCATGCCCCTCAACACTACCAACTTCCCATCAAGCTCTATGAACTCCATCTATAACTTCTTCCAATTAGTAGTGACATGCCCCCAGAGAATATAACCACTAGACACCCATCACCTCATTAGTGTCTAATACATCAACTACAAAGAAATGATCAGTCACTGATTATTCCCCATTGTCAGAGTCAGGCTGGGAACATATCTCGTGCACTGCATGGTCCCGTCTCCTGGTACCAAGACTAAGAACCCCTCAAAATCCTTTGTGTCTATACCGCTACTCTCCATCATATGAGCATAAATGAAATTGTGGGTAGCTCTTGTAACAACCCCGGTTAAAAATCCATGTAATAAAGTTAATAAAGGCAAAATAATAACCAAGGTCATGGGACACGTATTCCAAGCTGAATGTCGGCCAAAAACATAGTAATGGGGATAATTGGTGACTAATAAATGACTATGGAAATTGGAAAAGGAAATGACAAAGGAAAAGAGGCATTAATTGGAATTTATTTATGAAAATATAGGAAAATAGGAGAAAAGTAAGGTGAAAGGTTAAATAATTGCATGTGAGGAAAATTAAAGGAAAATTAGAGGAAACTGAATACAATAGAGGCCTTAATGATAAAAAATATTTTGAGCATTAGTTCACAACCTTTTCCATTTTTAGCTTGGAGCTCTCTTCCATTTCTCTCTCACTCTCATATTCTTGTACACTTAAAGTTTCTTGGAGCAATCTTGGAGGATTGTGGCATACGTTGGATTTGGAAAAAGAAGGCAAAGGAAAAGAAAAAAAGTGCAAGAGGACAACATGATCAACAACTAAAATGAGTTTACTTTGTAGGTACTGAGTTGCATGTATAATTTCCTTGCTAATTTTGGCATGCATGACATATGCATGTGGTTGTTTGATTACGATCTGTCATTGTCCTGGAGGATTACCTAGATTGGCAGTGATTTTGCCTAGCCTTGCCATTTCTTGGATAACCATGGTGTCGTGGGTTTTCCCATTTTCTTTTCTGATTGGTGTTCATGTTCTTTATAGTTGTGGTTTGAGTTATTAGTTCCTAGAGCCTTGGTTGGAAAAACACTCTTGAAGCCATGAAACAACTTGGGTTGAGTTAGTAGTCCTAGAAGCCTTGGTTAGATAAATTCTTTGGATCCCTTGGTGGGTTGATTTACTAGTCTTGGAGATTTGGTTGGACAAATGCTCTGGAGCCCTGCAACAACTGTGGGTTGAGTTACTATTCTTGGAGTTGAGATCGAGTTGAAACAAATTCTCTGGAGCCCTGTGACAATTGTGGATTGAGTTACTATTCCTGGAGCCAGGTTGAAACAAATTCTCTAGAGCCCTAGGCAACTTAGGTAGACACTGATCTATGATGTTAGTGATGTTCAACCGTGAGGTGGAATCACTGTTTGAGGGTTGAGGTGGTTTGGCTTCTAGATGCCCCAGTTCGGTTTTGTTTGGTTTTTTCCATGAGATCCCACATTCATGCTTGGAATATGGCATGGGGGTGATTGGCTGAAAGAGATATTTGGTTCATCCTAATCTATGGTCGAGTGGTAAATGGAAGTCCCAGACTTGGTTGGATTTTGCATATGCTCATAAGCGTTATTTCCTCTTGTATTTCATAAGTAATTTTATTTGTTATGTGTGTCTTTGACGGTTGGTTTATCATGATGTATATGCTATTCATTTATTGGTTATATGCTAGTCATGAGATGCATAATGGTTATGGATCTTGACGTGTTTTGATTGATTAAGGAATGTTTAATGAATGTATGAGCTAAAGATGTTAGTGCAACTATTATTATAGGGCATTAGACCTTCTTGACCATTCTCAGATAAGTATGAGATCCCTATGTTCATATATGTAATCATGACCTGTAGATTACATGTTCATGAAACGTTTGACAAAATGTCTGTAATGGTTAGGCCAGGTTAGGTCAAGTTCTTGTGTAAGTTTGCATGAAAGGTTTTGTCCTTATGTCATTAATTTTTCTAGAAAGTTTCATTAAGTTATGGGTAGTGGTCTGGGGACTATCCCTGAATGAGTGCCTCAGATCTCGCGGTCATAGGCATAGAATTGGGTGAAAAATATTGCAGTCACTCACTTTCAGGCTTATGCATGCAATTTGAGGGTTACAACTGAATTCTCGCAGTGCCGTGCCAGTGTTTAGGATTCCAGGACACTGAAAAGAGGCTTAACTTAGATTTTGGGCACCTAGAAGGGTGGTTTAGCCCTTGGGGGTCCTCTAGCACCTAAGAGAAGTCAATAAGGTTTTGGTTTTGTCGATTCCACTTCCTTAAGGGGATCTAGGAAGTTGAGTCATATCATAGCAAATCTTTGTCATATATTTACCCCAGAGGACTAGTTAGCTTGGGTAAGTGTGGGAGGAGGGTGTTATAGGGTGGTATCAGAGCTCCCAGGTTCAACTCTAGGACTGGATGGGCATAATGTGTTTTTCATGCATGCATGCAGGTTATATATGTGTTTGATATGTATGCATGGTGGCGTGATTGTTACAATTGTGTTTGGGATGTGTTTTTCATGCATGATGTTGGCATATTGATATGGTTATGTGTATATACATGTATCATGCTAATATGGATTGATTTTTCAGACAAGATAGCCTCCCCTAAACTTCACTGAGGTATGTTTGATTATGTTTATGTTTGGTTTATTTGACATAGTATGTTTGTAGGAAAGAGATCAATATGAGTAGCAAAATGGTGGACTAAATTCACGTGACTCTCCTTATAGATCAGATCACAAGCATGGTGATGAGTACTCCCCTCACATAGAAAATACATTGAGAAGTTTGAAGACATAAATAAGGAGTTGCAAAATGGATAATGACAGGATCATTCAATCACGGGAAAGGCTTGTTAGGGAACATGAGAAACATTAATGCAGTAATTCTTTAGAGTCTATCAGATTTGCAGAGATAGGGACCACTTAGGATCAGTCATGGACATGAGGAAATGACAAATAGGGCATATGGAAGTAGGTCTCGATCAAGACACAATTAGATATGGAATATTTTTGATACAACTAACTGGAGGGGCAATGATTATGGGTTCTATCCTAGTTCTAGTTCAAAGATACAGTATGGTCATCACCGTCACCATCCATATAGGAGGAGTGAGAAGAAATACTTTCCATAGGAATTTGAGAAAGAAAAGCCTCATACATTTGACGAGGAAATGAAGAAGTCACAGGATGCAGAAGCGTGGTTTCTTGGGATGAATAAGTTCTTTCTATTGCATGACTATTGAGAGAACATGAAATTTATAATAGTTATCTTTAGTCTAAAAGGTAAAGTAGACATTTGGTGGGAATACATGAAGATTCTCAGAGAAGTTCGGGAAGAGGAGTTGACTTGGAGGGAGTTTGAGAGAATTTTCAGGAAGAAGTATTTATCTGTGAGATACTATGATGACATGGAAAATGAAATTTATGAGTTGAAGATGGGATTAATGACATATGAGGAGTACACGATTAATTTCTTGGAGTTATTGAGGTATGTGGCTCATCTTAAGGAGGAGAAAGTGAATATTCAAAGATTCATCAGTGGGTTGTTGGTAGCATTCAAAGACACAATTGATTTTGATGAGCCTATATCATTGGAGGAAGCCATTAGAAAGTTGAAACATTATTATGAGATATCGAAGCACATGTCTAAATATAAACATGATTGGAAAGGTAATGACAAGACTAAGGGAAAAAGGGATAAGAAGCGAGGAAAACAACATGACATAGGTAACAAAGAGAATGAAACACCGCAAACGAAGTTCAATGCGTTTGACAAAGGACAGGGATTTCAATATGAGGAGCAGAACAGGGGTGAAGGAAGGAAGCCTTTACAATGTTGGAATTGTGGTAATGATCATCGTAGGAGAGATTGTCCAGAACATTAGGGTGGCAGACCATAGAGCTACAGTGCTCAAGAGGCACAAACAATGGGGGATGTTGGGTAGAGTATTCCTCAGATTTATGCAACGTTGGATAATAGGTAGGTGGATCATCAAACATCTATTATTGAGATGGATGATAAGATTTTTGATCAATTTGTTTCTTTTTTGATTAACCATAGATCTAATTATAATTATATTAATCCTGATCTGGTTAATAAGTGTGGTTTGAATAAAGAAATGCTTGCAAATTATTGGATAGTGCAGTTGGCTACAGGTACTAATAAAATGGTTCATCATTGGGAAAGAGCTTGTGCATTTGAGCTGAATGGCATGCCTAAAAATGGGCACTTCTAAATGTGCTTCCATTGGGATCATACAATCTTCTTCTGGGTATGGATTGGTTGTATATTCATAGGACTAAGGTGGATTGTTATGAAAAGGCTATTGAATGCTTGGATGAAAATGGAGAACAAATAGTCTTGGAGGGTAAGAAGAAGGCAACATCAATTAGGATGGCTACAACTATGCAGAAAAAGTGTAGTCACATGAAATGTGTTCGAATATATTATATTCTTAGGAAGGTAATAATGTCTTTGTATTATGTCGAAAGTTGTCCCCAATCTTATGTAAAAGAGTAATACATTATATCCCATATTTATTATGGCATGGTGTACTCTTGTATCCATTTATTATATAAAGAGGTATTATTTTGGAGAATTATATTATCCCACATTTAATATGTGAGAGTAATTCCTCCACATCTCTGGGAATATAATAGGGTCAAGGGAGCCTCTTAAGACAAATACCATTTTGTGATACCATCACATCTTATCCCGTGCTCACAACATACTGCTATTTGTATCAGGTTATTTGTAGTTGCTCTCTTTGTAAGATTGTTTGTAGTTGCTCTCTTTGTAAGATTGTAGGATATTTCTGGAGATAATAGAAGACAACCTTCCCATGGACATAGCCCAATTGGGCTCTATTGTATTATTTTTCCTTGTTCTCTTTCTTTTCTTATTTATATGTTGATATATTGTTGGTTTCTTAGATATATAACTAGTTTAGTAGATCTAATATTCTAACATGGTATCAAAACCATGACTACTATGATCTAGCATCTTCTTTGAATTTAACCATCAACGTGCATCTTCATTTTTTACTACCTAGGCACTCATTATTTTTTGTATATTTTCTTTCTATTTGGTCTCCATTAGGCTTCTCTTCAGATCTGGGCATGATTCCTACATATTTGAGTTTTTTTTTCTCATAACCTTGACTTTGTTAGGTAGTTTTTTGCAGTTTTTTTTTTCAAGGGGATCTTGATTATTTTTCTATAAGATATATATGGTTTTTGTATTCTCCTTAAGGAGCTCTATCTTCCGATTGTAAGAACTATGATTTTCATCTAGTTTTTTGGTCCTTTTTTTGCAGGGCAGAAGATTGACAGGCCGAGGGTTCAGATCAAAATTTCAGCCTTATTTGTTGTATTATTTTTCCTTGTTCTCTTTATGTTTTTATTTATATGTTGATATATTGTTGGTTTCTTAGATAGATAGCTAGTTAACATATCTAATATTCTAACATGGTATCAGAGCCATGGCTACTATGATCTAACATCTTCTTTGAATTTAACCATCAACATGTATCTTCATTTTTAATTACCTGGGCAATAATTATTTTTTGTAGATTTTCTTTCTATTTGGTCTCCATTAGGCTTCTCTTCAGATCTGGGCATGATTTTACATATTTGAGTTTTTTCTCATAATCCTGACTTTGTTATGTAGTTTTTTGCAGATTTTCTTTTTTCAAGGGGCTCTAGATTATTCTTTTATAATATCTATATGGTTTTTGGATTATCCTCAAGGAGATTTATCTTCCAGTTGTAAGATCTATGATTTTTGTCCAGTGTTTTGGTCCCCCTTTTTTTTTTGGCAGGGTGGAAGATTGGCAGACAAAGGGTTCAGATCAGAATTTTGGCAACACTACGTAGATGCAGAGTGGCTGTGCCATTTTCGAAAACTAGTTATAATGAGCATTTAGAGGATTATTGAGTGTTTTTTGTTTTGATAACCGACATTTTTGTCAAATGTTACCTTTTGTGTAAAATTTCCTAGAACATAGTAGATATTTGGGTTCCTCTCGCCGAGCTACCCAATTTAAAAAAAAAATCAGCTCAAACATAATATTGGAAGAAAAATTATCATTGATTTAAGATTGATAGCTTTTTCAAGGTTTCCTAGTGACAACAGAACGTACTGCAGAAATTTACAATTTTCTATCCACTTTTTCTCTTGTCATTTCTTGCATTTGGGTTTATATTTCTTTTCAAAATTTCTATCATTATGACTTCAAAGGTAGCTTCTATTCCTACACTTGTTGGTTCTAACTTTCTTGCATGGAAAAGGAAAATGATTGATGTTCTCAGGAGTATGAATCTATGGAAGTTGGTTAATGGTGAACACAAGAAACCTACAAATGCTCAAGCCTTGATCAAATGGGAAGAAAAGTGTGATCAAGAAAGAGGGCTCATTGGTCAAATGGTTTCAGATAATCTTGAGGCAAGTATTTAGGTAGAAGACAACCTAATTGAGGTATGGATAATTCTCACTTTATTTGATAAATCTGATGATGCTTCTGCTTATTACCTTGAAAAGAAGATCCATAAGCTAGATCCTACTAATTTTGATAGAGTAAAAGTATATCTCACTGAATTGGAAACCTTAAATGAAAAGTTAAATAATTGTGGTAAATATTACAAGAAGACAGACACTACTCTTATCATTCTTATAGAAAATAAATTGCCATCTTGTTTTGATATGTTCATTTAAACTAGGAATAGGGCTCTTGAATCATCTCAAAGTACCATGAAACTTATTTTTGATGATTTCTATAAAGGGTTGATCAATGAGAAAGAAAGGTTGATTGCTTTAGGACAAGTCTCACCTAATAAAGCTCTTATGGCACATAATAATAATCCTAATAAAAGTTTTAATAATGCTAAAGATTCTTATTCACACACTTTTAATCATACTAATAATAATGGTCATGCTTCTCATTCACATCATGAAAATATTAAGAGGAAGAAAGTGTATGATCCTTTTAAGCATTATGGTAAAAATAACCATCCTAAAAAGAATTTATTTAAAGCGAAACGTTTAATGACTAAAGCTAACAAGAAAAATTCTAATGAATCTCAAGTAGCTTTATGTGCAACTCTTGTTTCATCTAGTAATTATTCTTCTAATGTGGAATGGATAATGGATTCTGGTGCTTCTAAACATATGATTGGTAATGCTTCTTTATTTACATCTTATGACATTAATAAGCACTCATCTCAGAAAGTTTCTATTGGTGATGGTAAACAACTTTCTGTAATTGGTTCTGGTAATATTAATGTTGCTAATGGTCAATTGGAATATTTTTTTCATGTTCAAAACATGCCCATCAAATTACTTTCTATTTGTCGTGCATGTCAGAAAGGTTTTAAATTTGAATCTTGGCCTGATAAATATATTCTTAAAGATATCAACCGAAATTACAAAGTATTCTCGTCCTGTTGATCATACAATTGGTTTATATAAATTTGTTGGTTTTAATTCAACTGAGAGACAACCCTTTTATTCCTATGTTGCTCATGTTTATAAACTAAGTCAATTATGGCATGAAATATTGTGTCACTTGAGTTATGGTAAAATGCAAATGCTAACTAAAATGGTTCATGGTTTGCCTAATATTTCTTCTACTGCCAGTGTTTGTGAAGGATGTGTTCTTTGTAAACATCATAGAGAAATGTTTGATAAAGGTAAAGCCTGGCATGCTAAAACAGCTTTGCAATTAATTCATAGTGATATATGTGGTCCTCTTGAATTTCCTTCAATATATCATGCAATTTATTTTCTTACCTTTATTAATGACTTTAGTATAAAATCTTGGGTTTATTTTTTGAAAAATAAAAGTGAAACATTTGGAAAATTTCAAGAATTTAAATCCATGGTTGAAAATGCATCTAGTAAGAGTATTAAAACCTTGCGATCTGAAAATGGGGGGGAATTTGTTAAGAAAGAATTTGATGCATATTTATCTAAACATAGTTTTCAACATCAAAAGACTGTTGCTTACAAACCTCAACAAAATGGTGTTATTGAAAGGAAAAACATAACTTTAGTTTAAATGGCTAGATGTATGCTTTATTCTAAAGGATTGCATAAGAAATTTTGGGTTGACGCCCTCTGTTGTGCTAATTTTATTTGAAATAGAGTTCCTACTAAATATTTTAAACATGTTACCCCTGAGGAAAATGGAATGGATGTAAACCAGATATTAGTAATTTTAAGGTGTTTGGTTATGAATGTTGGGCTCATTTTCCTAATGAAAAATGGAAAAAGTTAGAACCAAAATCTCACAACTGTATCTTCATTGGTTATGATGAGAATTCCAAGGCTTACAGGTTGTTTGATCCTTCTAATCAAAGTGTCATAATCAAAAAGGATGTTCAATTTCATGAAGTCCCTTCCCCACCTGAGACTGTAGAATCTCATGTTACCCTGAACCTACCAATACCACCTATTACTCCTATTCTTGTTACTCCTTCTTCTAGTTCTGTGCCTATTATTAATCTTGATTCTTCCTCTCCCTCAAATATTCCACTTGAAACTCATGAGTCTCCTAAAGTGACTCATGTTCCTTCTACTCTTCCTGTTTGGGCTCAGAAAACTCTTGAATTTGCTTTAGTGAGGTCAGAAATCTTTTTGACATTCATCGAACTAGATCTAACTTTGCTCTTATGACCAAAGTTTTGGCCACATATGATCCTACTACTTATGCTCTAGATAAGGGTAAGCCTCATTGGGAACAAGCTATGCCTGTTGAATATGAATCTCTTTTGAGAAACAAGACTTGATTTCTTGTTCCTTTTCCTTTAGGAAAGAATTTAGTGGGTTGAAAATGGGTTTATAAAACTAAGTTCACTGCAGAAGGACAAATCAAAAACCATAAAGCTAGATTAGTTGAAAAATGTTCTAATCAACTTGAAGGTATTGATTATAATGAAACTTTTGCCCCTATTGCTAAAATGAACACAATATGAACCATTTTATCACTTGTTGCATCTTATAAGTGGGAAATTCATCAAATGGATGTTAAAAGTGACTTTTTAAATGGTGATCTTACTGAAGAAATTTATATGTAACAGCCTCCTCGTTTTATTTCTATTGAATCCTCAAGTTTAGCATGCAAATTACACAAATCTTCATATGGTCTCAAACAAGCATCTAAGGCTTGGTATGATAAAATTGACGCATATTGATTGAATAATGGTTTTAAGCGTTGTATATCGGATCCAAATCTGTATGTTAAGAAGTTTGGTAATAATGTCCTCATTATTATTTTATATGTGGATGATCTAATTATCACTTGCAAACTGATGAGCCTCAGTATTGCAACAAGAATGCTGCAACTCCCAAGGCTACTGACTTTAATTATCAACCCGGGGTTCGTACAAAATTAAGAGGTATCGACACTATATGGGCAGCATACAATGTGTCCTACCTTTGTTGTCATGATGTAATGTAGTGCATGTATTGAAGTCAAATCCTAAACTAATTGCAGAGAATGAAATGCTCGAAATGGAAATCTTAACCTATTGCAAGAAAGAAAGTACAAGGAAAGAAACTAATTGCATAAATATCATGAACTAAATGTAAAATAAACCTAGCTTAACCCTATTTATCACATGTAATGACTTAAACTAACTGAGCATGGAATCTAATCTAGGGAGTATTAACTGCTGCATGCATGTGCTAATTAAAAAATAAAAAGAACTAATTTTCTTTATCTTTTTATTTTATGAATGTAAATGCTAATCTTCACTTGTTTGTTGGCAGGGGAGACATGTATGGAGGAAGAGGGTTAGAATGGTATTAATGGTATGAAGGTTAATTAGAGGCATAATCCCAACTTTAGTGATGATTTTGCTAAATTCAGGCTCAGAACATGCTGCTATAGGATTTCCTACAAGATGTTACAAATTTACTACACGAAGTTATAATTCATCGAATGACCAAGAAAATTAAATCCAAATTGGATGGGAAAATTTTTGTTATTGAATAGGATGTATTAGGTCTCCATACCAAGAGGAATCACTCAAAAATACCTCTATTAACCCATGCTAAAAAATAGCGGAAAATTACTAGTCTAAAATCTAGAAATTCGAGAACTAGTGAGCTAGTAAATCTATAAAATGCCTAACCTAAGCAAGTGCAAATGCAATGGGGTAATTTTTGTTATGAACTATAATTTTTTTGTGGTCTAATTCAAGTGGACCCAACTTGATTGAAGCTCGTTAGCATTCTCTAAAAATAGAAGAAATTTATTTTTATTTGCCACAAAGGAGTTCTAGAAATCTAGATTTGGAAATAAGCAAACTAATCCAAGTAGCTCAATGATTACTATGACCTTCCAGAGCTTTTCCAAGGATGAAATGATGCTTGTGATCCTACAAAATAGCTTACATCAACCATTTAACCCAATCCTACAACAAGAAATCATTAATACTAAATGCAAAAATAGAAAGAAATAAGAACAAGAGATGCATGTGAATAAGAAGTGAAAAGAAGAAAGTAAATGATATAAAAGGGCTCTGAGGCTCCTGGGATGGCCAAGACCAAGGAAACTCAGAGTCCAATGGAGGATACCAAGACTTAGAAGTTGAACATGATACCAATGTTCAATATTTCCATCAATACAATTACATCCCTACAAGAAATGACAATGGAGCTGCAAAAATACGAGTTCTCTCCATAAGAAGACTGATAAAAATATACCCCTACAGGTAAATTCAACTTGGTACTTATACAAAATGATTAGGAATCATTCCCCATGAAAGGAGGAAGCTTTCCCCACCAAAATCCCTTGATTAGTGGATCTGGTTCCTAATACTAGGAATTTGCATTAAATGGCAGGGGAGACATTCCTAGATTTTCTCAATCATTGGAGCTCCACAATCTGTGCCATAATTCCATAATATCTTGTTGATTTATTATTTAATATTGATCTTCCTGTAGTAGGGAGAAAGTCCCTAAATTATATCCTCCTCCAAATATTTATAATCTTCCCAATATTCTCACAATATTCCACAAATATAAATAATATTAGGCACAAATATGCAATTATTCATAAACCTTCCTAATGAACGTATTAAAGTTAAAAATGCATTATCTAATGCAAAAGGAGAGGCTTAATGTGCTGAAGGATGGTTAAATGGGCCTTAATTTATGTTTAATTTAGAGGCATATCATACCCCTAGGCTGAAAGTGTTTCTCATCCTCTGAGCAACTTAGTGACTTCATTGTGCCTCATTCATGGTCTTGGTGGCCTATCTCTTATGCATTCATTAGTCCTTTCTCTTAAGAATCTTGGCTGTAAGTTCTGCAAGGACAAGCCCAAAAATGTAGTTGTTATTTTCATGATTGTTTAACAGTGTTTCAAGAAAAAAAGCATAACTTTCCTCTTTGTAAGTGAACTTTATTGGCTTGTAGATCCATTTCATTCATATCGTCTCCCTTGAAACCTTCATTCCATTTTCA
Source organism: Pinus taeda (assembly GCA_000404065.3). NCBI lineage: Eukaryota > Viridiplantae > Streptophyta > Pinopsida > Pinales > Pinaceae > Pinus > Pinus taeda. The sequence goes on along the minus strand of APFE030461943.1, from coordinate 103,932 downwards.
CTCATTTTTCCAAAACTGCTTGTGCATAGAAAAAATCATTGTGTTTCATGAGACCATTAGACTGCCTTCTTCCCCTTATTCAAGATGGGTTCTTGAATATTTTTCAGTTTGGAAATGCATTCCACATCCTTTTCTAACTTTCCTCTACATTTTTACACGATTTGGACACCTCAGAAACCTTCAAAATGCCTTTAGATAAGAACTAGGACATCCTGTAGTAATTCTTGTGAAAACTACAGGAAACCTTGTTAAAGCTATTAGAAACCCTGTTAAAACTACAGGAAACCTGTTTTGAGCATAAATGATAGTCTGAGCCTAGGGTAAGCCCTCAACTTGACTTCCATGCATTTTTCCCATTTCTATAACATATTTTAGGCATTGGACAAAAACTAGAAAGAGATTAGAGACCTCTTGGAAAGCCTCTTTTCATCACTGCAGTTTGAGTTCATTTTTGATGGTGAATGCCTTATTTCCTTTTGTTTCGTTCTTCTTCTCTTTTGTGGCCTAGATGATTGCCTAATGGTCTTGGGGTTCTCTATTTTGATTAGGTATCCTTTAGGCACTGATATTTTGGGGTTTAGCACAATTTGTTCCTTTCTTCCTTCTTATAGTAGCATTCTGCCTTCCTATAACAGTCATTCCTCCTCTTTCAGGGTCTTCTAACTATGTGGGAGTGATGAGAAATGATGTAGAGGGCTTGGAGGATGGTGATAAGGCTTAGAGAGAGTAGTGTAGGTTTGTGAAAATGGAGAAGATGCTTTGTTTGTTTTTTCAAGAAATTTTTAGGGTGAGACAAAGTGTAGGGTTTGTTCTTGAAATTATGAAATAGGATGGATGAATGATGGATATATAGTGGATGTGAAGTGGATGGAGGGCTTGGAGTGCTTTAGTGACTTGGAATTTGTAGAAATTTATTTTTTTAACTGTTGTCCCCATTCCTCGAAATCATCACCCTCCCTAATTTGACTTTTCCACATTGCATGAGTGAATGAGTGAGCTGAAATTAACTAGTTGAAGGTGGACGAGACTGCTGACCGATCCTTAGCTTATAAAACCTCATCTTTAATGGATTGACAAAAAATTTATAACTCTAATATGTTCAAGATAATAGGTAAGAATATTTCATACCCATACCTACCCGATGGTTGTTGGAGAGACAAGCATGCTACTTTTGAGTTGATGTTGTTGTGCTGATCATGACTCAGGAACATCCTCTTGACTACCTTTTTCTTTTTTTGATGATCTTATTTTGCTGATGGGTTGTCTTCTTGTTGATGTGTAGGTGCTAGCTTCCTCTGTTGCTGTTGAGCTCTGGAGGAGTGTCATTTTCCCTGTAGTCATGCTTCTTCTCTCTCAGTCATTTTGCTAAAGGTTAGGTCCGGAGTTGCTATTTTTTTCTTCAGAATAGGTTGCTACAGGATTTCCTACATGAAAACTATAGGATGTCCTGTAGCTATCTTTTTCTTGAATGTTTGCATCCTTCCTCTACTTTGAGGGTGAAAATGAATTGGAATGAGTGAAAGGTATGGTCATGGAGTGGCAAGTTGTTATAGCACCATTTACCACTCTTGGTAGATTTGATGCTTTGGTTATGGCCTAGGGCAACCCTTCCTTTCCAGACTTGGTCTAAGATCTAAAAAACAATGTTTTATTTCCTATATGCTACTTTTCCTTGTGATAAAAGCATGTACAGGTGGGTTAAAGTATGTCCAACCCATGTATATGTGTTAAAACACTTAAAAATAACAAATCTCCTTAATTTCGGGTAGAGTTTACGGGTTTTACCTATTACTCACCTACTGTAGCCCATGGCCCAATTGTTTCCCAACTGAAAAAACTAATTTGGGGAAGTATAAATAAACCTCCATGGGAATGCCTAAGGGGGAGAAGATATGAGATATTGATATTATAGTTGATTGATCCCTGATTGAGTTTGAAGAAATCCCTGTGCCTCCAGCACTCCCCAAGCTTTATGAAACTCTTGTTATCTCTTTTGAGATATCCTTCATCCCTCTTGTGATATCCTTGTGTATGTTGATGGAGAAAGATTAATGAGGCCGGGACAGGACAGATCTGGAGGACGGTTCCACTTGGAGCTAGAGGAAGACTCAGGTTGCAGTTTTCCACCTTTCTTGTAGCTTACATCGATAAAGAAATGTTGTTATGTTCTTGATATTTATTGTGTTTATGCGTTGATACATGTTGTGATTTGTTTATAAATCTTATATTAATGCGTAATTGTTCATTTTCTTATATGATCTAATGTATATATCGCGAATATGATTTATGTTACTACTGTTGTATATGATTTTCTTAGATAATTTACAGGTAAAGGCATCAGAGGAAGCAGAGGGTTTGAACCCTGTGGGATCTACCCAAATGTAGGACCTATGGGTAAGGTCACTTCTTCCTAGTTCAGTAGTATAAGCATTTAGAGTGTTTGTCTGAGCATTTCTTGTTGCTATTTGCCCTCCCCTTTGTTGGGGTTTTCAACCCAAGACCCTAGGGTTTTCCCACCCACAACACATGTGAGATAGGTAGTTGTTATTTCCCTTTGATGTTCTTTTCTCCTTTTTTTTAATGTAAGGAAGAGTGGAATTTGAAGATGGATTTTGGTTAAATGGAGTGGATGAGTGATGAAAGTGTTGTTGGGGAACCTATATCAACCTTCCATAAAGAATACATGACTTTTTGACCCATTTCTCCAATCATATTGCCTCTTGTAGCTTCTTCTCGGCCATCCTGTAGTAATTTAGGACAACCTCTTGTAGTAGACTTGTTTTGTCCATATATCCCAAACGGTAGAATGGATTGACCTGAAATTTTCTAAGCATGTTACCATCATCCTTATGCACCTCCCCATAAAAAAATCTTGGCCAATGGATGCACGAATCTTTAGAAAAAATAAAAAAATCGTTGAAGTTTAGGGAGGCCAATTTCTTGGAAACCATGCATTGGAATTTGCTAGAATTGCTTGGGAATGTCACCATCATCTATATGCATATCCTTAGGAAAGATATTTTTAAATGGATGCACAAATATTGAGAAAATTGAAAAATGATTGTGGGTGATGGAGGCCAATTTCTCGAGAACTGTGCACTGGAATTTGCTGAAATTGCTTGAGCATGTTACCATCATCCATATGCATCTCTGCTTGAAACAACTTGGCAAATGGATGCATAATTTTCAAGTTATGGCAAAAATAACTTTATGCTCTATGTATTTTTGTTTCCTGGAGTAAAACAAAGTATTTGTGTAGTTTTTTTAGGACAACAAGGAAACTGAATGAGAAAAGTTTGGTAGTGATGAGTGGATGGTGGAAATAGATGAGGGTGATGGTTTAGCATGGACTTGGCCTTGTTGGAGCATTTGAGAAAAGGAGGAGAAAGTCAAAATTTGACTTCTTTTGACTAGGTTTGACCAATTTTTTTCTTTTGGTACCAACTTGTTTTTGTTGCTTGCAGATGTTAGAGGGAACCTACATTCATTAGAGAGATACATGGAGCAAAGATTTTTTTTTTCCTTTTTTTTTTTTTTCTTCTAGTCCTACTAGCCACTTGAATGAGGTTTTCAACTAATAGGTCTCCCTAGGCGCCTCAAAGGAGGTTTTAACCTATGATTTTTTTTTTTTTCCAACCCATTGACTGCCTCATGGGGGTTTTCAACCAATGAGCCAATCTCAGACACCTCAAATAATGTTTTTACTGAGATTTTATTTCTTTCTCTCTTATTTTTCATTTTATTGTTTATTTTTTCTACCCTACTCTACTTGAATTGCAACAAGAATGCTACAACTACCAAGGCTACTGACTTTAATTATCAACGTGGGGTTCGTACAAACTTAAGAGGTATGAAAACTATATATGCAGCATACAATGTGCCCTTCCTTTGTTGTCATGATGTAATGAAGTGCATGTACTAAAGTCAAATCTTAAACTAATTGCAGAAAATGAAATGCTCGAAATGGAAACCTTAACCTATTGCAAGAAAGAAAGTACAAGGAAAGAAACTAATTTCATAAAGATCATGCACTAAATGTAAAAGAAACCTAGCTTAACCCTATTTATAAAATGTGATTATTTAAACTAAATGGGCATGAAATCTGATCTAGGGAGTATTAACTATTGCATGCATGTGCTAATTAAGAAATAAAAAGAACTTTTTTTCTTTATCTTTTCATTTTATGAATGTAAGTGCTAATCTTCACTTGTTCTTTGGCAGGGGAGACAGGTATGGAGGAAGAGGGTTAGAATGGTATTAATGGTATGGAGGTTAAGTAGAGGCTTAATCCCAACTTCAGTGATAGTTTTGCTAAATTTGAGCTCAGGACAGGCTGCTACAGGATTTCCTACAGGAAAACTACAGGATGTTATAGATTTACTACACGAAGTTATAATTCATCGAATGACTAAGAAAATCAAATCCAAATTGGATGGGACAATTTTTTTATTATTGAATAGGATGTCTTAGGTCTCCATTCCAAGTGGAAACGCTCAAAAAGGCCTCTTTTAACCCATGCTTAAAAATAATGGAAAATTACTAGTCTAAAATCTAGAAATTCGAGAACTAGTAGTAAATCTATAAAATGCCTAACCTAATCAAGTGAAAATGCAATGGGGTAATTTTTGTTATGGACTAGAATTTTTTTGTGATATAATTCAAGTGGAGCCAACTTGATTGAAGCTCGTTACCATGCTCTAAAAAATAGCAGAATTTATCGTTATTTGCCACAAAGGAGTTCTAGAAATCTAGATTTGGGAATAAGAAAACTAATCCAAGTAGCTCAATGATTACTATGACCTTCCAAAAATTTTCCAAGGATGAAATGATGCTTGTGATCCTGCAAAAGAACTTACATCAACCATTTAACCCAATCCTACAACAGGAAATCATTAATACTAAATGCAGAAATAGAAAGAAACAAGAAGAAGAGATGCATGTGAATAAGAAGTGAAAAGAGGAAAAATAAATGATACAAAAGGGATCTAAGGCTCCTAGGATGGCCAAGCCCAAGGAAACTCAAATTCTTATGGAGGATACCAAGACTTAGAAGTTGAACATGACACCAATGTTCATTATTTCCATTATTACAATTACATCCCTGCAAGAAATGACAATGGAGCTGCAAAAATATGATTTCTCTCCACAAGAAGACTGTAAAAATTCCCCCCTAGCGGAAAATTTGACATGGTACTTATACAAAATGATTAGGAACCATTCCCCATGAAAAGAGGAATCTTTCCCCACAAAAATCCCTTGATCAGTGGATCTGGTTCCTAATACTAGGAATCTGCGCTAAATGACAAGGAACACATTCCTAGATTTTCTCAATCAATGGAGCTCCATAATCTGAGCCATAATTTGATAATATCTTGTTGATTTATTATTTAATATTGATTCTCCTATAGTAGGGAGCAACTCCATAAATTATCTCCTCCTCCAAATCTTCATAATCTGCCCAATATTCTCACAATATTCCACAAAAATAAATAATATTAGACACAAATATGCAATTATTCATAAACCTTCCTAATAAACGTATTAAAGTTAAAAATTCATTATCTAAGGCAAAAAGAGAGTTTTAATGTGCTAAAGGATGGTTAGATGGGCCTTAATTTATGTCTAATTTAGAGGCTGATCACAACCAACTTGTATTAATTCAAGATATGAAAATTTCTCTTCAGAAGCAGTTTGAGATGACAGATCTTGGTACATTGCACTATTTCTTGGGTCTTCAGATCTGTCATATGGTCAATGGTATTTTTATCTCTCAGCCTACGTATGTGATAGGTTTATTGGCTATTTTCCATACGAGTGATTGTAAACCTGCTCCTACGCCATTTCATTCCGGTGTAAAGGTAACTGTTGAGTGTACCACTCCACTGGTTGATGCTACTGTTTATCATCAACTCGTTGGAAATTTGATATATTTAACTCACAATAGACCAAATCTATCATTTGCAGTCAGTATGGTTTCTCAATTCATGAAACAACCTTATGAAAGTCATTATCAAGTAGCTAAGATAATTCTACGATATTTATAGGGGACATTGTACTATGGTGTATTTTATTCGAGCAATGCTATAGTTTTACCCTTGGGTTATACAAATTTTGATTGGACACGTGACAGTTCTATTTGATGGTCAATTTCTAGTTACATATTTCAACTTGGTTCAGGTCTGATCTCTTGGTCCAACAAGAAGGTGAAGACTCTTTCTTTATGTTCATGTGAAGTAGAATATAGAGCAGTCAAATAAGAAGCTAAAGAAGCCATTTGGTTATGGCATGTTCTTACCGAGCTTGGTATGGTTTCGAAACCATCCACTATGTTGAAATGTGACAATCAGGGTGTAGTTCAGTTTGCTTATAATCTGATATATCACTCCAAGACGAAGCATCTCAACCTTGATTCTCATTATATTCGAGGTCTTGTTGTCGATGATATTCTTTCTCTGGAGTATTTTCCTACCAAGCAGCAGGCAACCAATATCATCACCAAATCCTTGACAAAAGCCAACTATGTGCATCTTCGTTCTTTGCTTGGGATGAGGGAAGTTGTCATCAAGGGGGAGAAATAATGAGTCCTTCCTTCCTTAGTGTTAGGATGGGCCCTTCTCCCAACCATTATTAAGGGGGAGTGTTTGAATATATTATATTCCTTGGAATGTAAAAATGTGTTTGTATTATGTCAGAAGTTGTCCACAATCATATGTAAAAGAGTAATACATTATATCCCATATTTATTATGGCATAATATATTCTTGCATCCATTTATCATATAAAGAGGTGTTATTTTGGAGAATTATATTAACCCACATTTAATATATGAGAGTAATTCCTCCACATCTATGGGCATATAATAGGGTCAAGGGAGATTCTTAATGTAGATATCATTTTGCAATACCATCACATCTTATCCTATGCTCACAACATACTGCTATTTGTATCAGGTTATTTGTAGTTTCTCTCTTTGTAAGATTGCAGGAGATTTCTAGAGATAATGGAAGACAACCTTCCCGTGGATGTAGCCCAATTGGGTGAACCACATATATATGTTGTATTATTTTTCCTTGTTCTCTTTCTGTTCTTATTTATATGTTGATATTTCTTAGATAGAGAGCTACTTTAGTAGATCTAATATTATAACAAAAGTGTGTGTGTTATTTGTAGTGCATATTTCTAGTGACAAAGGTAAGGATGTTTAGGATGTTGAGGTCTTGAACAGATACCCAGTTTTGCAACAATTTCAGGATGTGTTTCCAGCATATATTTTAGAGTTTTCACCTCACAAGGAAGTGGACTTTTCTATTGAGTTGGCACCAAGAGCATCACCAACATCAAAGGAACCTTATAGGATGAGCACCCCAGAGTTAGCAGAATTGAAGTTGTAGTTGAAGGAAACACTGAACAAAGGATACATTAGGCCAAGTGTGTCACCTTGGGGTGCACTAGTGTTGTTCATGAAGAAGAATGATGATACTCTCAGGTTGTGCATTGATTACAAGTAGTTGAACAAGGTGACGATTAAGAACAAGTATCCTTTGTCAAGGATTGATGATTTGTTTGACTAGTTGAAGGGAGAAACAATATTCTCAAAGAACGATTTGAGATCAGGATACCATTAGGTACAAATTAAAGAAAATGATATCTACAGGATTGCTTTCTGGACTAGGTATGGGCATTATGAGTTTGTTGTAGTTCCTTTTGGTTTGACTAATCTCTAGCTACTTTTATGTGCTTGATGAATATCATTTTCATCCTTATATGGACAGGTTTGTGATTGTATTCGTTGATGATATATTGATATATTATAAGAATGAGGAAGAGCATGTTGAACACTTAGCATCAATGTTAAGACTACTAAGAGAGCATTAATTGTATGTCATGCTTAGTAAATGCAGTTTCTTTCAGACAAAGGTACATTATTTGGGGCATGTGATTTCCAAGGAAGGCATAGTAGTGGATCCAAAGAAGATCAAATCTGTCATGGAATGGGGAACTCCTAGGAATGTGGATGAGGTCAAATCATTCATGGGGTTAGCAGGTTATTATGGGAGGTTCATCAGGAACTTATCATAGATTTCCTATCCTATTACATCATTGTAGAGGAAAGGAAATAAATTTGAATGGACAAAGGAATTTGCAGTAAGTTTTGAACAGTTGAAGAAATTATTGACAAATGCTCTAGTTCTAAAGATTGCAGAGCCGGATAAAGAGTACGTGGTGTGCATAGATGCTTGCAAGAGAGGACTTGGTGGAGTCCTGATGCAGGAAGGATAGGTGGTATGCTATGAGTCAAGGAAATTGAATGAGCATGAGCAGAACTATGTGATACATGATCTTGAGTTGGTAGTGATCATTCATGCACTAAAGATGTGGAGGCACTATCTTCTTGGATAGAGGTTCATTCTGATCGGTGATCATAGTGGGCTGAGATACTTGTTTGATCAACCGAATTTGAATCCCAGACAAGCTATATAGTTGGATACAATCAGTGAGTTTGACTCCGAAATCAGGTACATTAAGGGTAAATATAACAGGGTTGCAAATTCTCTTAGCTGGCGAGTACATGTAAATCACATAACAACTATGAGCTTATATGGGACATATTTACAGGATACAATTTTGTAGGCATGATAATAGGATGATAGGTACCAACAACTTAGGCACAGGTTACAACAACATGGTGTAGGTGAACAGGATGTGGACTATCATCTCATGGAAAATGGTTTGGTCAGATTTAGGGATAGGATCTATGTGCGAGACAACAGTGAGCTCAAGAAGATTATCTTGAGGGAATTTAATGTTAATCCATATTCAGGTCACCTAGGATATTAGAAGATATTGACAATGGTGAAGAAGTTTACTAATGGCAAAATTTGAAGAAGGAAGTGGCAAAGTTTGTGGCTAGATGTTTGGATTGTCAACAAATAAAAGCATAGTGTACACATCTAGGCGGTCTACTAAAGTTGATTTTGATTCCACAGTGGAAATGTGTTGGTTTGAGGGGAATTGACCGAGGTTCAGATTGTGTTGTACATCAAAAAAACTCTCAACTACTGGCCCTTTCAGCAATGACCTACAAGCATATTGCAGTCTCACTCGAAGCAGTTATGGGAGGCTATAGAACTAGGCTTTTGCAAACGAAGGGATATCCACACAATGACACCATGCATTTACTTCTACTCTATATTAATATTAAAACTTCGCATGCATAAGAAATTCATGCAGATGATTAATTTAACAAAATCACATTAAACCCATAAATCCTAACAAATAACTATATATCTTATAGTTCTTTGCATAATTAAGTGAAAAGCATACATAATGATACTAACAAGAATAAAGATTGAATGCAGAAATATATACAGTTCTTCACCAAAACTTCTTTTTTATTAGTATAATTCTTTAGTACATATATGTCTTCGAACCATGCACCCAACTGTAGGTGGTCTGCACACTTAGCTGTAGACCCTTATAGACCTCCTCACACTCAGCTACAGAGCCTTCCCCAAAACTACATACTACATATGTGAATATAACGATTCAATTCATTTATGATGACATGACATTATATGATTCAATTACAAAATATTACATCTCATTATATACATTTCATATTTACAAAAACCATGGTCCACATACCATGGATCCACAAAACAAGGACTAATACCTCATACCCATTAAAAAATAAGGGCTTTGTTCAATCCCTAAAGCCATAAAAGACCATGCGATGAATATACCTTCGCCATCTCCGTGCAGTCCACTCCTTCTTCTGTGGGGTCTTTTACCCAAAACTTGGACCAAGTTGGGCCATGCCCAATAGGCCCCCAACACTCACCTGTGACTCATCTTGAGTCACTTAGCTTCAGTTCCCTTGATCTTTGTTGTGATCCCATCGTACATTGTGTTGTACTGTTGGACCATTTCTTCCATCAAATTTTCTTCCTGGCGTGCCTCCTTCAAAAAAGATTCTGTAGTAGGGCCAACCATATTTTGCAGTATTTCTACTTCCCTTCTCTTCAATTCCTTCAGCCTCTCATCCATTTCCAGTGAAAGTTGTGGGGTTTCCTCCTACCACGACTGAGTCCTTTCCTACAAGATCTGTGCTTTCCTCTAAAGATCATCTATTTGCATCCAAGGGTTCTTCTCTTCAGAAATGCTAGCAAGGCTCTACAAGACTGGTAAGGTCTTCACATCTGCCAAGATCTCATCGTGCCACTTCTTCTTAGCCTATAGTTCCTCTTCAATCTTTAGGACATTTGGATCCTCTTGCAGTGAGGTCCAAATCTCCATCGTATCATTGAGAAATTTTCCATAATCTGCCACCATATTAGATATGCCTTTTAATGCTACGCTGAGGCCCCTTCGTCTCTTCTCCCAAAACTATGGTGGCATACTTGGCTGCAACCTTATTTGCAACTATGATATCTGCACTTCGTATTCAAATTTCAACTTAGACATATCATTATTTGAGTCCTTGATCACGAGGGTGAGCTTCGCGACCTTTTTTCTTCTCGTGCTTCATCCTCATGGACCTGCACATCTGAAACTGTGGTGCAAGTATCAACAATGACCTTCTCTAGCTGTTCTCATTGCTACCTTGCTTCCTCCGTATCCTTGGCCAATTGCTTTAGTTTCTTCTTCATCGATGCTTTTTTTGACTATGCCTTTTCTTTTAACAATGACATACATTGCTCTAGTTCCTGCAATTTTGTGGTGATACCTTGGTGAAAATCATGCAACACTTGGAGGGGTAGCGCAACAACATTCATTTGGACACTACACCATGCTTTGACCCACTCTTTGCCTATTATTGCTTAAAACTTTAGTGCCCCAACTGGCACATATAACATCCTAACTCCATAAGTTGTTTCCAGTCTTTGTTCTAGCTGCAACTATTGGGTTACCTGCTATGGTTGCCTTACTACTTGCGGCAATGCCTTCAATTATGCAATTCCCTGCTATACCTCATCCAAGATCGCTTTGCAATGATCATCAAATTTGTCCTAGGCTTCTGTGTTGATCTCCTAGATCTTTCCCGCTATTTCATCAATGTCCCCATTAGTAAGGACCAATGACACTGCTCCCTTACTCTTATCTACCTTCTGCTTCTTTCTTGCTAGCATCTTCACCACAAATGGAGAATATTTTGATACCTCCACATCGCTTAGGTGTTTTTTGTGTTCCTATCCTTGCCCTATTTCATATGTTTCTTCATCGACATCTTTTCTACTCGTACGCGAACCTTGCGAGGTACCCTTCTCTGTTCCAATTGTTCCAACTACTCCATTGGGTGGAGTCATCCATTCCTATGAGTAATCCTGCACTACATCAAGGAGATCATCTTCTGTTACCAAATATAACAATGGATGCCATGTATCCATTGGTTCCTTCATTTCTTTCACATATACCATGTGAAAGTTTTCCTTGAACTCTGCGATATGAAAATACTGTTTATACAAGCTCGGTGACAGTATGGGATAGTGATTCACCACCATATGCATATCCATCACCATGACTACAAAGAATATCTTGTTCTATGTTGCACGCAGTGGATCCTTTGTAAACCATAGCGAAGCATACCTCACTGCTTCACATACATCTACCTCAATAGTTAGAAATTGAGAACCTTCTGGCTCCTTCCATGCAACAAGTGCAATAAGAATTAGCAACCAAGCATAGTGGAAGGTCTTTCCTTATTCCTATGATTCCCTGCAATCCATCAAAAACTCTTTACATAGATAGGTAACCTAGTTGAACTGGACCCTTGTGCTACACTACTTAGCCAATGACACTACTGCTAAAGGCACCTCATTGGCCCTGCACTTCCTCATGATCTTCCCTGCTAAGATATGTGCGGTGAAGCGCACACCCTGATCCTTGACATAGTTTATCTCATATCTGCGTTATTTATTCACTAATATGAACTTTTCTTTCATCATCTAGGTCATCTCTTTGTCTTTGTTTTTACCCATAAATTCATCCACGGAGTCCTTTCCTTGATATGGAAGTGATGTTATTCTCCTGATGAGCATCTCATCAATCAGGATCCTCATCCCTAGCTAATTGCAATCATCATGTACTAGTGCGAGGAGCTGCTGCACACAAATTGTCTTGAATGGGCTTCGACTGAAGTGTGGCACATTCAACATGTTCAAAAGCCTTGCTCTCTGCACTCCCGTAACCCATTGTTGTGGCTCCATTCTTGAAACTCCATTGTCTGGGTAGTAGACTTTCTTCAGGTACCTACTGGGCTCAAACTATGGGTATTTGCTTCTATCATTGAAATCCCAGTCTTCCATTTTGAGCTGGAGGATCTTCCCCAATACTTCTCCTTCAAAAGGAACCTCCTTTGGCAATAGTGGCATATAGGTAGCAAATTTCCCTTCCTTTGACTCCCTAACTAGCTTTGCGCCCAACTTTCTTGGTGGCATGTACACTGGGAGCACAGAGGGAATCTCCACATCCTCTATCTCCTTCCACTGAAACTCAAATTATTCCTCATTGTCATGGACCTACTAAGGTCCTTCTTGCTGCATTAGTTTCTTTCTTTATGCATGGGATTTTTCCCTTTATCCTCTGTGTTCTTTGCCTGCACTTCCTTCTCCGTCTTCTTCCACGATGATGTTCTTAATTCTGTTGCAGAGACCTTAACTAGTCTCTTCTCCTTCGTCTTCTATGGCTGCGATTGTGGTTGTGCTTGCAGCTGTACAAGAAATTTTCTCGATGACCTTAAGCATGTCGGGGACATGGGTACATCTGTCCCTACTGTCTTTCCTGGTTATGACTCCATGATACCAACTAGCCCTTTCTTTGTAAATATCCTAACCAATTCTTCCCATCTCCTCTTAGACATGCAATATCTCTTCTTCACTTAGGCGTAATTTTTTATCTCTTTAGGCAGCAAAGTGTAAAATGTGGTGCGGGATGTGGTTTTTACAACAATTTTGAATTCCCACGCTCATGTTTGGATTAGATTTGGCTAATTTAATGTAGGTATGGGCTAGATACATCCAGTTGTGCTTCATAAATGTTGAAAATGGCAACAAGAAATTCCAGTTTAATTTGTCCTTGAATTAAACTATGGATTAAAATCAAATTCTATTCGCATAACAACTTGTAAATAGTTAATTGAGTTTATTAAATTTAATTACCCTAGGAATTTCGAGTTAGAAGTCTTTCTAAAGTCATGTATATGTTCTTCCTATATTACAGGGGTCCAGGATGAGTTAAGTATGAGTGGTAATTAGTTAACTCAGTTTATTGAGTTAAGTCTAGTTAAATTAGTTCCAAACTATTTGAGGAATTAATAGTGAGTTAACAGTCAGTTGATGAATTAGTGCACTCAACTAGTGCTACTCCAATTAATTGAATATTCCCTCATTAGAAGCTCATGTATGTCGATTCTGAGAAAGACCCAGTTGAGACTAGAGTATAGGGACATTGTACTATTTGTTTTAAATTTTTCTGAGTTTCAGTGATAGTGCATGCAATTAGGAACTGATCCTTGAATGGATTGCACAGATTTGAGTGCATTGGTTTCCCTTTAAGATGGGTTATTTAGCCATAGGAATTGTGCAAAGGAAATAGGGACTTGGAGAGCTAATGAATTGGCTAAGTGTTGGCCTATTGCTTGCTTGTGAGTTGGAGATTGATTTTACTGAGTACTGGGATTTTTCTTGTGAGAACAAGAATTGTAATCTCATCTTGATTTTCCAATATATACAATACAAATAGTGGGTTTTGAGCTATGGCTTTCCCTGAATATTTATTGTGTGTTATACAGTAAAATGACCTCCTCATTAGCTCAGAGGGGAAAGACATGATGACTGAAGAAATGATCAAGTTCACAAGCCTTGTTTCCAAGCTAATTGATTTGGGTGTACTATTAAACCTTTGTCGCACCTGGTTAATAACTATGACAAAGGGACCACCATGGAGTCATTCTTTATGATCTTTTCAGACTCTCTAAATATGAAAAGACCACCGATTTATCTCATTTGGACTCATTAAGTTACATTGATGTGAAGTAGAGTCACTCTTTTTACAATCATTTTCAGACTCTTAAAACATGAAAAGATCGACGAGTTTGCCTGTTTGGACTCATTAAACTAATCAGATAGGGCATAGAGTCTCTATTTTTTTAGTCCTTTTCAGACTCTTGAAATATGAGAATATCGATGAGTTTATCCATCTGGACTCACTAAACTAATAAGATGGGGAAAGTAGACAATACAAATATGTTCAATATTTGAAAGCATGGTTTGGCAGCAGTCGTTCCCTTAAACATGGCACTCCCTCATATAAACCTTCCTTGTGAAGGCCTCTCAATATGAATCTTACCATCCTCTGAGTTTAGCCTAAATACCCTGATGTTCTTGCATCTATGTATCCTAACACTCTTTGGTGTTCATGAGTCTAGTGCTGCATGGTTCAAACCATTTTCGTGCCTTCTATTGTTCAAGGAAAAACCTTTTTTCTTCTATTTACTCCATCAACCCATCAAGCATATCCTTTCATCATGCCCTCTGCTATTTTGATCCAATGCTCAAATATTCCTCAAAAAACAAATCATTCTTGTCCCATTTCCTATCGATGGATGTAGGACACATTATTGCCTACCTTTTGACAGGTCTCTTCCTATTAACTTCAACACTCTATCTAGGAAAAAGACCCAGAAACACTTTAGTGCCTTGGTACTTGCAGACATCAGTGGAAGGTCACCTTGTGTTTGATTAGGGGTTCTTATTATTGGCTCCTGGTTAAATGATTCTACGGGTGTTCGACGACAAAAACATTTTTCACACTCGCTAGATTGTACTGTGCATCTTGGATACCATCACCATTATTGGTGGCCTTCCTCGAGTCTGTTAACAGTCTCCATTATTGACTGGTAATCAAATGATTTCGTGCATGTTCGACATCAATGCATATATTCACATGTATCGATCTATGCTCTTTGGTGAAGTGGAAATCAAGACCTTGGGTAGAGGGTTGCATCACTCAACCTTGTTTCCTCTCCCAAGTTGCATATATTGTTTTTTGGAGACAACTCATCAAAATGATCCTGTTATGACACTAGATCCGCATTGTGCTTATCGGCGACCAGACTTGTCATATTTATTCATTGATAAAATCACTTTGACATAGCTACTGAGCATGGGAATTCCCGACTCAGGACATGATTTCAGTTCTTTTATATATGTGTTGTACCAGGGTTCCCGTACTGCCTGAAGCTTTGATCCTCTCTCTCTTTTTGTCAAAGAAGGAACATAACAGTTAAGTAAAGTATTTCAGCCATCATCGTAGCCTCTGATCTCACACTTTAGGGGGCATCTATTATACGGTAAAATGACCTCCTCATTAGCTTAGAGGGGAAAGACATGATGATTGAAGCAATGATCAAGTTCACAAGCCTTGTTTCCAAGCTAACGCTGCCTATACACTGACAACCTGCTTTATAAATCTTCTCTGCAAGCCTAAGGGAGCGTTAGTGACCCAAGTAACTCTACTTGTTATCTTGGGGACAATGTTAGTGAACCCTAATGAGGATCTAAGGGTCAAAGGAGCGAATTGACTAAGAAATATCCATATATTCTCTCCTAAATCAACTCAAAAAATAAAGGAAACATCAAAGTTCGACCTATTTGGGGGATTTCTAATCCTAATGAAGTAGGCAAATGGGATAGAGCTCAAAAGAATGGCAACATCATTGCTTTTACCTAAGGAAACTCATGGATAATCTTGGCAATCCTAACCTCGCATGCTACATAAGTAGATCTAGGGCTATTGTGATAGAGGTTAGATCATTTGAAAGGATAGCTTACTTGATTGTCAAGCAGAGTCTCAGACCTAAGAATAAGAAGTTGGTAAGAAGGGAGAGAGAGAGAGAGGAGCTAGAGGGGTAAGGGAAGGCTGATGCAACAAATGGTTGTAATCACTCTTTCGACATTAATATAGAACTACAGTTGTACTGTTTACTCTGTGGTGTTGGCACTATAATTCATTTATGTTTATTCAATGTCTTTTAGCATGAGTAGCTTAGTTATGTACAACTAGATGTCTTTTGTATATTCATACATTAATTGTCAAGATTTTATGCTATGATTATGCTTGTCTCTTCTATGTGCAGGACTTGATTTGGAGCCGGCTCAGGGGACTTCCACCTAGCTGCATTGCACTCTCCAACAACTCTACACGAAGACTCGAGGTAATGAATCTATCTTTCTTTGATAGTTAGTTATTGAATATGGACATGCATGTGATTTTGTGATAGTTGCAGATAATCTTACAGTTTACCAAGGGTCTCGGGAAGAACCTTGAGGGTTCCTTCATTCTGCATACACCGTGCATTTATCCCTATAGCCCTAGCTCTGCTTATGTAGCATGCGAGGTTAGGGTTGCCAATTTTATCTATGAGTTTCCTTAGGTAAAAGCAATGATCTTTCCATTCTTTTGAGCTCTTTCCCATTTGCCTACTTCGTTAGGATTAGAAATCCCCCAGATAGGTCAAACTTTGATGTTTCCTTGCTTTTCTGAGTTGATTTAGGAGAGAATATAGGGACATTTCTTAGTCAATTCGCTCCTTTGACCCTTAGATCCTCATTAGGGTTCACTAACACTATCCTCGAGGTGACAAGTAGAGTTACTTGAGTCACTAACAATCCCTTAAACTTGTAGAGAAGCTTTATAAGGCAGGTTGTCAATGTATATGCAGCGTTAGCTTGAAAACAAGGCTTGTGAACTTGGTCATTGCTTCAGTCATCATGTCTTTCCCCTTTGAGCTGATGATGAGGCCATTTTACTATATAACATTGTGTTATGTGTATTTGATTCTCTTCCTCTATCGATTATTTTTTTGCTCGACCTTTATGTGCTTCTGTTTTAAAGAGTAGAAGTAGATTTTTGTCTCTTGGTTTAGTACACTACATGAGCTGCTGAATCTATAGGATTTTCTACATGGTATTGGAGATAAGAAAAATATACTAGAGGATATTTCAAAGTTTTTGAGTTTGGGGTTACAGGTGAAATTCGAATTTGCATTTCATACTTTAGGATTGGTTCATGACATCCTACGATTTGTGACTCGAGTATGCCTTGGAAGGCATCTCAAATTTTATATCTTGGATGGACAGGATGGAGGCTGTGCTAGAAGATAATGACTTGAAGGAATTCATTGATCACGAAGTCCCAAAGAAAACACCTACAGATGCAAAAAAATTGGCCAAATGGAAGAAGTGTGTGGTGAAGGCAAGGCATATAATCCTTGAAGGATTTCGAGACCACATTGTCTCGAGTCTCCATGGCAAGGAAATTCCGCATGCTATGTGGAAAACATTGACAAATTTTTATCAGAACAACAATGACCAAAGTAAATTGGCACTGAAGGACAAACTTCGAAAAATAAAAATGGAGAAAGGTGAGACTATTTCCAAATACTTGACCAAGTTCACTCAATGTCGTGATGAACTTAGAAGTGTTGGAATCATAGTTGCTGAAGAGGATATGGTGAGTCTTGCTCCTATAGGACTCCCAAAGAGTTGGCATAGTTATCAGGACTCTATCAATGGTTGGGAGAAACTACCATATTGGGAATCACTATGGTCGGATTTGATGCAGGAGGAGATCAGGAGGAACACCAGGGATGGCTCTTCATCAAAGAATGGTGATGAAAAGAAATGCGCCTTAGAGATTAAGGCGAGGAAGGGGAAAGGGAAAGCTTCCCATTCTAAATCAAATTCTTATCATGGAGGTAAGAAGAAAGATATGATGAAAGTTAAATGCTTTCATTGTCATAAGATGGGACATTTTTCTACAAATTGTCCACTGAAGAAGTCCAAGGAGAAGTCCTTAGGAGAAGCGACAAGTGAGGCTTTGGCCTCTCAATTCGAATTGGACTTTTCCCTCATTGCATGCATGGTTTCATCTATATTGGGAAGTGTATGGTACTTAGACAGTGGAGCTTCATTCCACATGACTTGCGACAAAGAGTTATTCAGTGATCTAGAGGAGAAAGATCTCTAGATGCATATCAAGATGGGTGATGACAGGAAGTATAGTGTTTCTGGATTGGGCATGATTTCTTTTCAGAGGGAGCATGGGACTCCACTCACCTTGAGGGATTTTATGTATGTACCCAGGTTGAAGAAGAACTTGGTATCCGTTGCCATGCTTGAGGATAGAGGCTATGATGTGATCTTCTCGAAAGGAAAGGCGTTCCTTCGACACATAGCCATGGGTCAAGTAAAGAAGATAGGGGTTTGAGTTAAGAATATCTATAAGATGGAGGTAGAGGAGTGTGCTACTTTGAGTTCAAAATAAGAAAATATGCAGAGCTGAGACGTTGGTGAGTTGTGGCATAGGCGATTGGGCCACTTGCATCATGGGGCTTTGAAGATATTGTAGCAAATATCTTCCAGTCTTCTCAAAGGTACATTTGAGAAAGTTGATACATGCAATGGGTGTACTTTGGGAAAATAAACCAAGTCTTCTTTTGGAGGTAGAGACAGTCGAGAAGAGTCTATTCTAGAGAGCCTCCATTCATATTTGTTTGGACTATTCTTGATAGCGTCCATGGACAAACACACGTATTGTGTTGTATTTGTTGATGATTATTATTGTAAATGCTTGATATTTTTCATGAAAAAAAAGGATCAAACTTTCACAAAGTTTTGTGAGTTCAAAGCATTGGTGGAGAAAGATTCAGGCAAGAAGGTTGAAGCTCTATGGAGTGATAATGGTGGTGAGTATGTTTCAAAAAAGTTTAAGAACTTCTATGCAGTGGACGAGACTAAATGAGAGTTGACAACAACCCATAACCCTCAATAGAATGGGGTTGCCGAGAGGAATAATAGAAGCATAGTAGGTGCAACGAGGGCCATGTTGCATGATTAAGGCCTACCACTACACTTGTGGGCTGAGGCATGCAACACAATGGTTTATGTTCATAATCATAACCCACATTGGATACTTGAGATGAATACACTAGAGGAGACTTATTATAGCAAGAGGCTAGATGTTGGTCACTTCATGATTTTTGGGTCATTGGTATATTTCCATGTGACCAAAGATGCATGGAAGAAGCTTGACCTGACAACAGAGTTGGGGATATTTTTGGGGTACACTGATACACACCACAAGTATCGGGTGTACATGCCAACTAGTCAGATGAAAATGGTTCACATGGATATAAGATTCGATGAGGAGAAGGCCATGTGAGTTTCCATTGAGAGGGAGCTTGAAATACATGTGGATGAAGAGATTCTAGCTCCTAAGGTTGAGGGGCCTCAGATTAATGTGGAGCAACCACATGTAGAGGTTCTGGGAGTGGAGAAATAAACTCAGGTTGAGTCTCGCAGAGAGGGAAGAAAATGCACTAGAGAGACTGACAAATGGTTGGATGATGCACGGGAGAATGTGGGAGCACCCACTTCTTAGCATAGATAAAGGAGGTCACCTGAGAGGTACACTGGATACATGTCTCTTATGGGTGCATGTGTTGTGATAGAGCCATCTTCCTTTTAGGAAGCTATGTAGTAGCCAGTTTGGGTTGATGCGATGCTGGAGGAGTACGACCCCATAGTTCGAAACAGTTTTTGGGATGTGGTCCCTAGACCGAACGACAAGCCAGTTGTGAGCTCTTGTTGGCTTCACAAGGTAAAGTAAGTTGTAGATGGTAGTGTGGGGAAGCATAAGGCAAATTTGTGGCCTGTGGCTTTTCACAGGTAAAGGGGATTGACTACGATGAGACCTTTGCTCTTGTTGCAAGGTACTCATCAACCAGATATGTATTAACACTATCAACAAAAATGGGTTCGAATATCCATCATATGGATGTTAAGACTACCTTCCTCAATGGCATGATCATTCCTGTGGATAAAAACTGAATAATATTAGTGAAGTGATCATCCGCAACTTTAATTTCAAACAACTATGCATCGGGCAAGTTATCTTCAATATTCATAGGTTCTTCTCCTGTCTCTATCCTAGATAGATGATCAGGCCCAACATTCAATCTTCTTGAATTCACTATAACTTCAAAGTCATATTATTGGAATAATAAAAACCATCGACAAATCTTCCCTCCTAAAACAGGCTTATTTACCAAGTACTTAAGTGCGAAATGATCTGTGAACATCTTAAGTGTGCTCCTAACAAGTAATGTTTGAACTTCTGTAGTGCATACACCATAGCTAACCCCTCCCTTTCTGTCATGCTGTAATTATTTTCTTCCTTAGAAAAATTCCTACTTGAAAATGCTATGGGATGATCAGTATGCCCTTCTCTCGGCTGTGCTAGTACTACTTCTAAAGCTATGCAAGATGGATCAACATGCACATGAAATTCTTTCTTCCAATCCAAGAAAACTAGAATAGGTGTAGTTACCATCTTTTCTTTCAGCACATCTAATCTCTTCTGACATTATTCATCCCATTGGAAGGTCACATCCTTCTTCAACAACTTCTCCATCGATGAAGCTATCTTCACATATCCTTTTATAAAATTCATGTAGTAAGTAGTGTGTCCTAACATAGTACGCAATTGTCTTACTATTTTTGGTGCTAGCAGCTCTGACCCTATATTCACCTTCCTTGTCTTCAATGGATTTGCTATATCAGGAATCTCTATCTCAGGTCCATTTACTTCGCAATGTCCCTCTGACTCTTTGATATCAATTTTGCAAGGATCTTCGTCCTCTTCTGCAGTTAGATTATAACATTCTATCACATTTCATACCTGTGCAGCCCAATCAGGTTACTGGATAATTGGAACTTTGTTTTCAAAAATATTCTTCTTAACTATATTCAAAGCTGCATCTATATTTGGAAAGTCATCTTCAAATTTGAATGTCATAAAAAATACATCCACCATCTTTGCCCAACTAGCAATGCCATGTTAAAGTTTAGTTTCCAAATACTAGTTTTGGGGGATTGTTTCAAGGGTATGGATGAAGCCATGCACCCATTCTTCTTGTGGAATTTCTCCCCAAGCTTCCATACAAACTTGTATGTGGTCTCTAGGATCATTCTGGCCATCATACTTGTCTGCGAGCTCTGTTTATACTTGTCCAAATCTTACCCACATCAATCTCCTACATTTTTGTAAATCCTTGATATTTTTCTTGTGAGTACCCCACCATCGAGCAAGATTAGCTCTTAGTTCTTGCTCTAGAGCTAACAGTCTTTGACATTCTGGTACCCATCTTTCATAATCTCTAAAGAAAGTATTTACATCACCCAAACCATCATATAAAGGCAAATCACATACCTCAGCTGTCATGCAACACACTACTTTAGTGATCCTTGCACATCACCTTGTAGACACTTCATGCAATCTATTATGCCAGTTCTCCAATTCCTCTTCTGAATCCGAAGTGCATGAACTATCTTACTCCCAAGTTAGCTTTCCATATGTAGTGGGATTGATCCATTCTTCTTCCTTCGCTGTGATCTGATAGATATTATCAACATCATTCGTGCTATATCTTCTTTGGCAGGCTTTGTATACCTCGCCCCTTTTGATGGATCCAATGGAACAATAACCTCATATTATTGATTTCAAATATCATTTACCTTTTCTTTAGATTAATTATATCCATATTAATAAATACCCAATCCAATCCAAGCAACGCGAGGTAAGGATTACTATCATCTACTATCTCAATCACTTCGAAGTCAGTGGTAGTGCACACTTTGTCAATGTCCACTATGACATTAGACAACCTTCCTAGGGTAAGATTTTCTGTTGATTTTCCATCTTAAGTTTAATAGTAGACCATTACAGCTTCGACTTACCCATCGATTCCAAAGTTTGCCTTGGCAAGACATTGGCATCATATCCTAAATCTAGGATAACCTGATCCATGTCATACTCCCCAATTTGCATTGTAAGCCTCATTTATTTTCCGGTTCTCTTCTTGTGTCTATGTAGATTATTCATTGTGTGCATCTCGCTTTGTTGTACCTCCTTAGAAGTACAAGAGTCTATTAGTTCATGTAATCCCTCCGCAACCTTTTGATTCCTCAACAACTTCATGTAGGTATGTAGAAAAGACTTCAAAACATTCAGATCTACCTGTTGTGTCACAATCGGTACTATCTCATGGTTATCCTTCTAAGTCGGCTGTGTGGTAGAGGTCAAGGCCCCATCATCCATAAAAATTCACCTCACCTCCATGAATGCTTTCTTTTCCTCTAAGATGTCAAATTCATGAGATTTTTCAGTAGTTTTCCTTATCCACGTAGCTTCAACTTCCTTTTTCCCTTCAAATTTATCATTCCCAGTCACAGTTCAGCTTCTTGTTACAATGTCGATGTGTGGTTAACCTTCTTTTGACTCAACGGTCATCATTTGGAAATTTTCTGTAGGATGCTAGTTTCTTTTTTCCTACATATTTGCAATAAGGATGAGACATTATTATATCATATCAAAATACTTATAGTAATTACAGGTTTTCATCCGGTCTTGACAGTCCCTTGCGAAGTGTCCTATCTATCCACAATTATAATAGATAATTTGGCCACATCCTCGACCAACTCCTCCTCCTCATCCCCATCCTCATCTTTGAAATCCTCTTCGACCAACATGTTGGCCTGGCTCTTCATGTGTGTGTCCTCCGACTTGCAATCTATAACTATCAACAATGCACTCCATCATTAAGTCATAACTTCAACAATTTTTATCATCATGGCCTATTGATCTACAAAAGTTACAAAACAATTGCTTCGGGGTTTGTATATATTTCTGTAAGAGGTAGCAATCTTCAGAGTGATTTTGACCTCACGTTCTATAGATCTAACACCAAAAACATGGATTTACTGAATTAGGCACTCCACTTGCAATATAATATCTAAACACGAGGCATTGATCCTTATAGTGACCTTATACTTTGCATTTCATACACCACACTTCCGATATTTCTGTTCTGACTTCTTTAACCTTCTTCAGATCCTGCAATTCCAGGTTCAACGTAGCTAGTAGATTCTATATCTGTTGTACTCCTGCATGAGTATCTCCAACCGTCGAAGCTTCTAGCTTCATCGCAATCTCTAATGCTTCATCTTGCATCACGATGTTCTGTTGCATCAATGGAAACCCAATATGTGGTAGTAGCGTGGCTATGAACCATTGTTTATGCTACTGTGGGGGTATCTCAAAACTCACATAACCCATCAACACCTTGAATTGCCGATCCAACTACCACGCAAATTCAATCAATGCTTGCTTGATCTCTTTTAGCTCTGTGATACACTGTGAATTTAATTTTGGCTTCTTGAACTCTACTACCAAGGCTTTCTTAATTTCATCAAACGTAGCATTCGAATTACTCACGAAGTATTTAATATACCATGTTAGCACTCTCTCCCTTAATGACATGACAAGCTATGCCTTATTGACATCATCATTATTAATCTGTCTAACTATCCATACTACATCAGATACAAACCAAAACTGATCAAGGTCCTCTGATCCCAGTGCTTTAAATACATGTAGCTTAATGTCATCAACCATTCTTCTTCTTCTCAACGTTCTAGGTGGAGGTGGAGGTGGAGGTGGAGAAAAAGGTGTAGGGAAGTATGGAGAGGGGGATGGGGTGTGAGGGGGGTAGATGGATGGGGGATCCTAAAGACGCCCTGATTCTTCTTAGCTCTTGAGTTCGACGTGCCTTCAGGATGGGTGGGGTAATATCCTGGGGATTGAGGGTTACTTCTTTCTTCTTCGCTCTCAGTTCCTAAAA
Source organism: Pinus taeda (assembly GCA_000404065.3). Taxonomy (NCBI): domain Eukaryota; kingdom Viridiplantae; phylum Streptophyta; class Pinopsida; order Pinales; family Pinaceae; genus Pinus; species Pinus taeda. The sequence goes on along the minus strand of APFE030461943.1, from coordinate 80,192 downwards.
TAGGGCTATAATTAGTCTCAATATAGTTCTTTGGCTCTGTTATATATTGCTTCCCACTTCGCATAGCTCCTGGTTCCAACTTATTTCTTCTTTGCCCAAACATTAATATGTTTGCATCTACAAAATCCCCTTTTCACACAATAACATCTTAATCCATAGCTTCAGAGAGTTTAAGAACTTACCTTATGGTCCTTTGAAGAATCTTCATTCAACTTCGCTATAGGACATGATTTCATCGATTGCAAACTCAGTGATAAACCTTCCCAAAATGTTATTGATCCAGAAATCAACAACCCTTGAGATACGGTTATCGATTCTTTTGAGCCACTGTATAAAATCATGGTTCCACTCCTTAGGTTCATCGCCTTTGAAACATGTCTTATGCTCAAATAACTTGGATATCCACTCAAGCAATTCAATGTGGAATGAACCAAAGAAAATATTGTATTGATCTTCAAAGATATATCTCTGCAACCAAGATTTAGTTAATAAACATGAGTTTCTGTTCTCTTTTTTTGCAAATTCTCTTTCTTTCTGTTCCACCCACTCTTGGAGTTCTTTCTTCGATGGACACCAAATCATATAATTTACATGGACTTCATTATAGGTTTTCCAAGGGACTTTAGAAAACATGATTATATTATCGTTGTGGTTGATAAGTTGAAAAAGGTAGCACACTTAATTCTAGTAAAGTCTACGAGTTCAGATAGAGAGGTAGCAAAAGTCTTCATCAGAGACATAGTAAGGTTGCACGGTGTTCTAAAGAAGATTGTGTCAAACAGGGATGCCAAGTTCACTTCTAGGTTTGGAAAGAGTTATTTGTAGGTTTAGGCACAAAGTTGGCCTTTAGTACAACTTATTATCCATAGACAATTGGATAGATAGAGAGGGTCAACAGGATTTAGGAGGACATCTTGAGAATGTATGTTATGCATAAACATTAGAAGTGGGAAGAGTATCTTCCACTGGTTGTGTTTTCTTACAACAATGAGTATCAAGAATCTTTGAGTATGAATCCGTTTGAGGAAATTTATGGGCGAAGTTGTAATATTCATATCAGTTGGAGTGATCTAGTGAAGAAGATATTGATTGGACCTAACATGTTGGCAGAGATGGAACATGAAATGCATGTAATCAAGAAAAATATAAAGGTAGCATAGGACATGCATAAGAGATATGCATATCAACACAAAATGTTTAAGGAGTTTCATATTGGGGAACAGGTTTACTTGCGCATCAAGCCCAAGAAGAAATCCTCGAGGGTTGGATCATCTGCTAAGCTGGAACCTCGGTATTGTGGACCTTTCAATGTTCTTGAGAGGATTGGATCAGTAGCCTACCAACTCGCATTACCTACAATAGTGAAAGTCCATGATGTTTTCCATGAGTCATTGCTTAAAAGATATATGAAAGATGTTGATCATGTTAATGATTGGTCTATATTGTAGGTGGATCCTGAACGATAATTCCAGCTAGAACCTCAGCGCATTTTGTAGCGAAATATGCTCATGCTCCAGAATTGAGCAATCAAGCAAGTTAAGGTGTAGTGGAATCACTTTGGCCTTGACGAAGCTACATGGGAGATGGTTGATGAGATGCATGATATGTATCCTTCTCTATTCAATAGTTGAGAAGATGTCTTTTAGTATATGTTTTTTCGTTGTGTTTGGTTATGACTATATATGCACATGTATGTAAATACCACATCGAGCTCTATTATAAAGCTCTAGTAAGCGGTATGGTTTTGGTTATGTTTTAGCAGATGAATATGATGTAAATGATGTATCAAGTTATGTTAGAAAGATCCATAGGAAAGATGTGTTTTTTAGTTTATAGGTGTCATTAAACATCGAGGATGGTGTTCCTCCAAGTGTCATTAGAAATCCATGTAATAAAGTTAATAAAGGAAAATAATAACCAAGGTCATGGGACATGTATTCCAAGATAAATGTTCGACAAAAAACATAATGATGGGGATCATTGATGATTAATAAATGGCTATGGAAATTGGAAAAGGTAATGGCAAAGGAAAAGAGGCATTACTTGACATTTATTTATGAAAGTAAAGGAAAATAGGAGAAAAGGAAGGTGAAAGGTCACATAATTGCATGTGAGGAAAATTGAAGGAATATTAGAGGAAATTGAAGAAAATAGAGGAATCAATGATACAATGGCTTATGAGGATCAATTCACAACCTTTTATTAGATTTAGTTGGGAGTTCTCTTCCATTTATCTCTCTCTCATACTCTTGCACACTTACATTTTCTTCAAGCACTCTTGGAGGATTGTGACATACTTTGGATTTGGAGAAAGAAGGCAAAGGAAAAGTAGGAAAGTGTAAGAGGAAAATGAGATCAATAGCTACAACAAGTTTTCTTTGTAGGTACCAAGTTGCGTGTATGATTTCCTTGGCATGCATGTGGTTGTTTGATTATGATCTGTCATTAGTATGGAGGATATCCTGGATTGACAAAGGTTTTTCCTAGCCTTGCCATTTCCTAGATAGCCATGGTATCATGGGTTTTCCCATTTGGTTTTATGATTAGTACTCATGTTCCTTATGGTTGTGGGTTGATTTATTTGTTCTTGGAGAATTGGTTGGGAAAATTCTCTAGGAGCCTTGGAGTAACTTGGGTTGAGTTACTAGTCCTGGAAGCCTTGGTTGGAAAAATTCTTTGGAGCCCTTGGTGGGATGAGATACTAGTTCTGGAGCCTTGGTTGGATAAATGATCTGGAGCCCTGTGGTAGTTGTGGGTTGAGTTACTAGTCTTGGAGCCGAGTTGGAACAAATTCTCTAGAGCCCTGGACAAATTGGGTAGAGACTGACCTGTGATGTTAGTGATGTTTGACTATGAGGTGGAATCACGGGTTGAGGGTTGAGGCCGTTTTCCCTCTAGAAGCCCTGGTTTGGTTTTATTTGATTTATTCCATGAGATCGCACAATCATGCTTGGAATATGGCACAAGGGTGATTGGCTGAAAGATAGATTTGGTTCAACCCAATCTATGGTCAGGTGGTACATGGAAGTCCCTGAATTGGTTGGATTTTTCATACGCTAATGAGAGTTATTTACTCTTGTACTTCACAAGTAATTATATTTGGTATTATGTGGATTTGATGGTTGGTTTATCATGATGTATAGGCTACTTGTTTATTGGTTATATGCTGGTCATGTGATACATAATGACTATGGTTCTTGATGTGTTTTGATTTATTAAGGAATGTTTAATGAATGTATGAGCTAATAGATGCTATATGATTGTTATGATAGGGCATTAGACCTTCTTGATGATTCTAAGATAAGTATGAGATCCCTATGTTGAGGTATGTAATTATGACCTGTAGATTACATGTTCATGAAGTGTTTGATGAAATGTCTATCATGGTTAGGCTTGGTTAGGTCACGTTCTTTTCTAAGTTTGTATGGAAGGAATTTTTCTTCTGTCATTCATTGCTCTGGAAACTATCATTAGGTTTTGGGAAGTGGTATAGGGACTAGCCATGAAAACGTGCCTCAAATTTTGCAGTCGCATGCATAGAACTGGGTGAAAAATACTACAGTCGCACTTGCAGGATTATGCATGCAAATGGAGGGTTACAGTTGAATTTCTATAGTGTTGTACCAATTTCTAGGAATCCCAGAAATTTAAAAGAGGCCTAACTTAGGGTTTGGGTACCTCGAAGGTTGGTTTAGCCCTTGGGGGTCTCGTAGCACCTAAGGAAAGTCGGTAAGGTTTTGGTTTTTTCAATTCCACTTCCTTAAGGTGATCTAGGAGGTTGAGTCATATCATAGTAGCTCTTTGTCACATATTTACCCCAGAGGACCAGTGAACTTGGGTAAGTGTGGGAGGAGGGTGTTACAACTCCCCTATCCACTAACACTCCTACATGCTAGCCTAGAACTATGCCCCTAATCCCCAATGTCAGATACTTTGGAACTCCTCGAAGTGAAACAATAACCCTTGTAGTGGGTATAGGTGTACCTCCTTTAGGTGGGGATGGTGGTCCTCCTCCCATAGTCTTTGGACTACAATCACCTCTATTTGTATCCAACTTAGCCACATCCTCTAGTTCATTGTCTGAAAAAACCTCTATATAATGGGCCTTGCACTTGGTGCATCAGTGCCCTGGCGCCCATAGCTCCTGGCATATAAAGCATGGCTTTCTCCTCTAGAGGTCTCTCCTAATATCATCATCCAACTATCCTCACCTCATCTGCTCCTTCCAAGGAGGTCTAATGTCCTTATCTTTCTGAGGAAACGTAGGCCTAGGAGGTATTGGTGTCCTTGTCTTCGAGAATGCATCAAGCATGTCCCTGGTCTAGTTAATGGCATCCTGCAATGACACAATCTTGTAAGCTCTCACCCAACCACATAGTGGATCTATCAACCCCTCAATGAAAAACATGATCAGCCTCATCTTTGAGATGTCAGAGACCATAACAACTAGTCTTTGGAACTATTCATGTATTCCATGGTGCTGCCTGTCTGCTTGAGGTTGGCCAGATCCTTGAAGTGTAACTCAGGGTCCTTCATGTCAAATATCTCCACCAACCTCCTCGTGAACTTAGTGTGTGATGTAATAGATGCATGCCCCAATGTGACCAATCCATGATAACACCACTCCTACGCATCTCCATCCAAATGTAGAGTGAAAAATCTAATTGCATTTGTGTTCCACATGGGATTCAGGTGGAACTATGTGTCTAACTTATAAATCCATGCCCTAGCTCAACTCCTAGTTGATCCATCAAAGTGGGTAGCATTACTTTCCCTGCCAACTTTTGAATATTCTAGTTGTGATGATGATGTCTCCCTTTGAAGGTTACTTTGGCCCCTGATCTATTCTTATCCTTTAGGTGACAATAATACCCAAAGGACAAAACTATTTAGACCTTGGGATCTAATGCCTCATACTGATGAACTCCATTAGTGAAATATCTCATCAACTCAGTGAAGACATATGGCTCCCTCTCCCTCTTTGGCTCCTCTCAGAAGCAAGTAATCATGGGTCTCATAGTCAAGCCATAAGTATGGGTGCTCTACTATTGGTTTTTGCGTGCATGCACATGAATCCCCTCTCTAGTCTGGGACCCACCTTCTCTATCATTGGCCCCACCTTGTGGACCTCCTTGTATACTTTGCAAATGAAACCCCAACATCAGCCTCATCATGTATATAATATGCTTATTCACCACTATCATCTACTAGTTCGACCCCACTAACTTCTCCAATAATAGATATGTTGATGGTGCTAGACCTGCCAACATTAAGGGGATCTCCCCGGTATGAAGTCCCAACTAGGCATCACACTATTTGGTGTAGGAGTCCCATCTTGTATGATGGCCTGGTTGCCATTATCTTAAATATTTTCCCTAGCTCTTGCTTGTCAGCACATGAGAGTAGCTTACTTTGTCTTCAAACAATGAGATTCATGTGCCTAGTGAGTGCTTAATGTCGCTTGTGTCAAGGTTCTTTCATTATAGAGGGAGAGGGTGAGAGTTAGTCTCATGTTGAAAGGGAACAGTCCCAACTTTGTTAGAGATACACAACACATGAGGACATGCGTAGCTTCCGATGGAGTAGTCCACATAGATGCAATAGTCACAAACACAAAGTGATGACATAGCATGTACAACACCCAGTGGAAAGGTCCACACAAGTGCGACGGTTGTTATAACAAGTTTACAAGAATGAATGTGTCAAGTGTTTGATAGAATAGTCCACATAGGTGAGACAACATTAACAACTAATATAAGACACTTCCAACATCATATGTACTAGAACAACCAAAATAGTTCCAATTTCTTAATACAGGTTAAAGAAACATGCATTACAAGCATCCAAAGAATAGTCTTACAAATGAATACAATACATATGTGAAAACATGCTGGCCTGTTGACAGGATTTTGAACTAAGTGAAAATTCCAAGACACATTCGTACACCATACATCACTAACCCTGATAGTGGGGTGTTGGAACCACTTCTCGCTCCTTAAAGAAAATATTACAAACTCTCAAGGCTATGTGGGAGGAGAAAAGGTGAAAAGTCATTTTCATGTAGAAAAGAGGGGTATATATAGCCAAGGGAGAAACTGACCCTTGTGACTATTTGACTTCCCTCATGACTGTTTGAATTCCCTCATGACTGTTTGACTTACATGACTCTTCAACTTCATCCATGGGTCTCTTGGAATTCCATGTTACATTACATTTATTACACAGTTATCACCCAAAGTAGGGATGTGGCCAAGGTGACTCACGGCACAACTCGACATGACATTGCAGGTATGCACATGCTGGTTGTGTTGTTCATTGTCGAGTTACTATGCTGCTAAGTGATGAGTGTGCCCATGGTGTACCGTATCTTCACGTCCGCATAATAGAGTGCGCAGAGTCTTCAATGGTTTTGGTGTTTTCTTGATAGTTCATGGATGCACATGTGTCTCCTTTGCTTGCTACTTGGTATGCTTTGTGTGTTCATCCAACCACGAGCAAGTCTTCTAGCATGCAATCCTTGTTCATGCCGTTCATCATTACACCATGTCTCATCCATGTACTTGTTTCTACAATCACTCATGACGAGATTATATCAAATCTAGAAATCCCCTAGTACAACATGATGCATTGTATTTCATTATCGGGTGCAGGTGATCGGGAGAGAGGACAAGGCTCTGAAACAATGTAGAGAACATGTTAGATCGAGATGCGAGGCTCCGGGGAATTATCAAGAAAAATTGAGTAGAGGTCATTGGAAGGCTAGGATGAGTAGTCTAGAACAACAGTGACATTTTATGGGATCTAGCTTAGCTAGGAGGTAGAACTGCACAATTTTTCCCAAGAAGGCAGTGTGAGCAGCAGAGGACACTGACATTGAAAATTACGTAGATTTTCAGGGGAGGTTGGGAGTGGGCTATGGGAGCTTGCTGGCAAAAAATGTGCAAATCTGGGAGGCATTCATGCTAAACATGTCTGCGTAGTTTCCAGGATGAGTGGGGTCTCAGGAAGCTGGTGGATAGAATAGGAAAACTACAAAAGTTTTAGGAGGAGAAATAGGTCGGCTGATAGGGAGATTGGCTAACAAAAATGTGCAATTTTTAGAGACAATGTAGTGACAGGAAGTGGGTGCATGTCCCTCTTTTCTACACAATTTCTTCAGTCAGTAGAGGCAGGCGTGCTGACAACTTCTACATAATTTTTGGGAAGAGTGAATCCCAGGTTCACTGCCTGGTCAATCTCTCTAGTTGACCAGTAAGAGGCTTGATGTATTGTCTTATGGGCAATGTAGATTGAAATGTATTATTGGGCAACTTCTACACTATTTTGGGTGACAATTAGCCATATCGATTCTAGGATTGCGTAGTGCAGACTTCCTAGGAGTCAACCTCAAGCTTTGTTCAATTCTGGGTAGTAGTAATTGGAAACTGAGGGTAGAGACTACACAATGCAACTCAATGGAGGTTTGACTGATGGAGGGTGGTTCGGTTGACAGATATTAGGCAAAATGGTTAACTGTGTGGAACTTGTGTATACATGACCTTGTGAACAACCACCTAACATGACTTGACGATAAGACATCTTGAAACAACAAGGAAACATATGCTAAGTGTGACTAACTGCAGGACTATCTAATGATGAAAATGACAAGTGAGACACTTTAGATAGAACTTCAGATGAACATGATGACACTTGCGCGACAATGCTTACAACATCATGTGTGAGTGTGATAGATTTTTACACATTGAACACAACTCAAACACAAACCTTCAACATCAATAAAACAAGGTCGCAAGCATGACATAAAAATCAACATGTCGAAGACAACAGTTGGGCAAACAAGTGAAAAGGAAGCAAGACATGTAGAGGAAACACATGAAATGACTTTTGTATATGCACACATGCATGTTACTGAGGACAGGGTGATATGAAAATGACAAGTAGTCCTGCAAAATCAACTAAGAGGTGTACTTCAAAAGGCATTCTTTACTTAGCATACTTACTCTCAAGATGATCATGCATTCGACGGAGTTTGCATGTGGTCCTGATATTTTCCATTAGTTGGTCTCTTGGTACTTCTCCTCAACTCCTTGGGAGTGATCCTAGCATGTCACATTTTATTGTTTTCATTGGGTGATAGGTTAGATATGTTTCAGTGGGTAGTTCCTGCTACTGGAATGAGGCCCTGGGAAGGCCATCTTCGCAGTTTTTGCATGTAAGATAGATAGGGAAACTTGGACAATGCTACATAGTTTTGACGCACATGACAACTTTACGCAATTTCTGAGAGCAGTGATAGCTACCTGATTGCTCTGTGCATTATGGAGAGAAGTGATGGCTGGGGTCTCTTTGGGCTATGGGGTTTCAGTAGGCAAGGGAAGGAAGGTTGATGGTTACATAAGCAAAGTGCAAGGTTTTGGGAAGATAAATGAGGCTATGTTGCTTGATAAATTTCTAAGTGTGAGATCAGTGACACAGATTTAAACAGTTATAGGACTCGACTGTGATATCATACGGACACTTAGTGACACAACGTAGACCATCCAGAATGCATAAGACATACTTTGCTTGATGCATCAACCTTCGTGACTAGAGTGTGTAAAACATGTCTATGTGATGAAAGCCATTCATATGCACACAATTCCCTTGAAGCAAAACAACATTCCCTTTGCATGACAAACAACAACCCATATGCCCAAAGATTACACATGCTGCATAAGATGAGAATGCATACAACTCTTAAGATCAAGGAGGCGATCTTGAAATCATCAGATTACCAACAAGTGACCGAGGATGATCAATCGAAGGATCCAAGGTACGCTCCAAAATTTACATGTGAGCCAAAATTTTGGAGGGTGGTTATAGTCGCTACAACATTTGGTAGAACTCCTGCTCTCTGTATGGACCTTATTTCATGAAAAGTGAGCCTAACCCTTTCGGAAGTATTGTTTTATTCTTTGATCGTGATGGCTTCTGCACTAGCTTGTGTGAAAGATGTAGTCCATATCATTCTCTTGATCATTCAACACAAATTCCAAGCCAAACCAACTTAGTTGTTTTGATTGGGGATGAGGGGTATATTGATACAAAAGTAATATAATTGTCAGCGTTTAAGTTTCATATTTGGTGTTGCTCTACTGGCAGCAGGCCTGGATACCTCAACGGTGTTAGATAGGAACACAAGCATCTCTCTGTGACCAACGATCCTGGTTAGTACCTCGACGGAGTTACTTGCATCACCTCTCTGCACAAGAATCGTTTCTCTTCTTTTGCCTTATTCATTTTCCATTTTTTCATTTTTTCAAAAGACTGTGTACAGGCACTTATTTATTTCAGAGGCGGAAGAGGGATCCCAACTTATTGAGAGCAGAAGAGGTTGTTCCTTCATAGAAGTATGTTATGTATACCATTGACATACTTATTAAGGTTTTCCCCCTCACCTTACTCTACTTGACCGAAATGACAATGGTTAACTCAAAAGAACCGATTGGAGTAGGTGGTACTAGTTAACAGTGCAGGCAATGTGTTTTCACGAAGACTCACTCTGAACAAAACGTATTTTTCATCAAGGCATTATAGACTGAAGAAAACAAGTTATTCATAAAGAGAGAGGATAATAAATAACCAAGTGTTGATAGTTTTTCAAGTCCTCTTAGATTTTCCTGACTTGTCTCAAGAGCCAAACACGGTTTCATGAGAGGCTAACCTATGGGTGCAAGTAAGCAAAGAAAGCAAAAATCAAAAGCATAAGTAAAAATAAAATAAAAACAAGTAAGCAAGAAAACCAAAGCAAGTTAGTAAAAAAATAGACATGCAAACGAGAAAGCGAAGTAAAGAAAGAAGCAAAGACTACTCGTACTCCTATGCTAAGCAATGCATGGGCCTACTCACATGAAGTGATATTTCCAATGCAGCCACTGGCACATTGGCTAGCCCATGTTGGCGAAGGCATAAAAAATATGCATGTAAACAAATGAACCAAAAAGATTGATCAATGAAGACCAACAAGCTCCGAGTTCTAAAACATCCACAGAAAATAAAAGAGTGAAAGCACAAGACAAACATTCTGTGGAATTAACATGGTGTTGTGACACACTGCGTGGAGATGATAAGCATGCACACTCTCTTGACTATGAAAGACAAGAAAACATGAGAAAGAGAGACAAATTACAACTTGAAAGTGTGCTTGTTGTGTATGATTCCTCCATTGCAGGAGAGATGGGATCATGTGATTCAAATGGAGGAAGCGAAATCTATGTGTTTGGTTGATCTTCACTGCGAAGCAGAGAGTGATGAGGAGTCATCGGTGTTTTGAATTTTTTTTGATCGGAAGTGGAACTAACCTCAGGATAGCAAGGGCCTAACATAACTATCAGCCCAAGATGAAGTGCCTCGACAGTCGGGGGGTTTTCCACTCTGTCAATAGATAGATCATCAGAGACCAATGGCTTAGAGAAATTAACAATGAGTGAATCGACATCATGATCAAATGAAGAAGTACAATGATCACGACAACCATAATTAGAAAATTCAGGATGTTCATAGGCATCCTCATGATTTGATGAATCATACAGAGGGGTAGAGAAACAAGGATGTTCACCCTTTGTGTTTTCATAAATGAAAGATGACAGATGGGACAAATTTTCAGAGGAAGATGTGTCCTCTCTGCAATGTAATGACAAGTTGACATCCGATGTGTCCTGTGAATAGTCAGAAGTAGAAGCATCTGAAAATGAGTTTTCATAGGGAGAATCAAAAGTGGCAGAATAAAAAGGGATGTCAGGATAGAGTGGATGAGGTGCAGATGGAAGGAAGTCATCCTTCACCGCAAGTTCTTCTTTAGATTCCCACACACACTCATCATGAATGATAACTTAGGTTCGCTGCACAACACGACCATCGTCAACAACTTAATCCTCATTCAAAATAAGTGTGGAGTCTAGAATGGAAGAACATAAGACATTACAACTCATAGGATCAATGGAACATGGGGAAGGAGGTTGAGGGAACAAATCAACGTGACAACCAATAGGCTTTCAATCCAAATTTGCATAGACATTGAGAGCAGGTGGGGTGGGAGGATGTGACAGTTCAACAGATGTGCGTGCACCTTCTCCCACCTCACAATGTGGAGCTAGAGTTGTTTGATGAGAAGAAGATGTACAGTCACTTGTTACAGTGACCTCGTCTATATTGGTTTTTCTAGCTCTAACAACGAGGTATGCTGGGAGAGGTTTGAATGATTCTAAGAGTTGCATATTTTGGGATATATAAAGAAGATACTTAAATCTTCCATCACGAAATTCCCAATCAATCTCATCTTTAGGAAATGGGTATGCAAACTTACAAAAGTGCGTGTGAAATTTCTCAACGGATTCATCAGGTGCTTTCTGTAATTTCAGAATTTATTTATTGAGTGCTTTACTATCAAAATGATTGAAAGCATGGTCTATCTCTGCGACTAGATGAGGGAGAAAGTGAATATATTTTTTGGGCAACATGGCACACCAATGCAATGGGTGCTTGTTTGGTCAATTTAGTGTGTTGTTTGGTCAATTTAGTGTGTCCTAAATTGCTACATTAATTGTCAATCCAGGATTCATAAGCTGACGAAGTGTGGTGCACTATATGTGAAAGATAACCTATTTCTTACTTTTGTCATTTTTTATTTTTATGTTGTTTTGGGGGTTTTTATCTTTGTTTATGGAATTACTATTCCTAAATTTCTAGAAGGCAAGTCTGATTATAAGTTTTAAGGCAATTATGTCCTTTATAAGGGTTCCCAAAACTTAACACTTCAGAAGGTTTTAGAACATACTAGTGAAAAATAACACTTAAATCAAGAATGAAAAGATGCTGCTAATTAAAACAAGTAATTTATGAACTATTGATTATGAAACTATCATCTCTGCTGCTATCTAAATACATAAAATTGATTTAAGCTACTGCACTCAAGGAAGTCAAAGATTGCAAAGAAAGTAAAACTAAAATCAAATTACATCATCCATATTTTGATCCCTCGCCAGTTAGTCTCGCTATGGCTTTCGGAGGTAACTTTCAATGGAATGAGCAATCCAATTATCTAATTGCAAAAAAGTAAACTACAATCAAATCACAACATCCATATTTCAATCCCTCGCCAGTTAGTCTCGCTATGGCTTTCGGAGGTAATTGTCAATGAAATGAGTAATCCAATTATCTAATTGCAGAAAAGTAAACTAAAATCAAATCACAACATCCATATTTCAATCCCTCACCAGTTAGTCTCGCTATGGCTTTCAGAGGTAACTGTCAATGAAATGAGTAATCCAATTATCTAATTACAGAAAAGTAAAATAAAATCAAATCGCAACATCCATATTTCAATCCCTTGCCAATTAGTCTCGCTATGGCTTTCAGAGGTAACTGTCAATGAAATGAGTAAGTTCATTTTTAACTATCTTAACAAAGAAAATGAACAAAACTAAACTCAACAAAACAAAACTGGAATTAAAAGAAACTAAGAAAAGCAAAATCAACAGAGGATCAATTCCATATCACTAGTTATTATGAAGATTATATACAAATGCCTGGGCTGCCTACTCTATCATGAAACATGCATACACTGATCAATGTTATCCAAAGCTTGTAAAATTATGAACAACAGTGAAATGTTAGAAATATATACACAAATGAATAACTATAAAACATGTGCAGTGAGAATAAAGAAACGATGCATAAAGACTATACAACAACAATGGAAATGAAACCTCAGTGTGCAGGGGCCCTCTGCACAACCTCGGCCAATAGGTTATCAATTCAAAATCACGTTCACGTAAACATGTAGAACAGAGTCTTCTTATATATATCTCAAAACACAGTTACATCAATAAACTAATGTCATGACATAGTGAGTTCTTAACAACAAACTTACATTCAAAAGATTAACTACTATGCGTATCAGAATGCATTATTTATAACAAAGGTTACATAACTGTTTTTCCTGGAAAAATATGTGAACAGAGGACACATGAAGAACAACATCCATGGATTTAGCAGCATGGTCGCCGAGATTATGCAATCTTATTGAAAGCAGCTATTGGATCCACATCGTGGTCAACCTACAAGTGTCAACGTGCCTCCGAATATCTAGAAACGGTCACGGAAGTCTTCACGTGCTTGAAAATGAAGTCCTGTTGCCGTAGGGCTCCCCTGTTTGACCAAAACTTGACCACCATTGACCACGACCTTCTTTGATGAATCCAGCTGGACCAATGGGACTTGACCCATGTCCAAGTCATTTCCAACTTGCCCATGTGGCTTACTTTACCTCATGACACCTGCAACCTATAGTTTAACAAAAACAACTATGGAAAGTGACAAGAAAAGCAAAAATCTAGTTCAAATAGCAACACAAAGACATAGTCAAGAAATCACTTTAAATGATCTTTTATGACTAATATGCAATGATATTGATAGCTTAGGAGGTCTAGGTGAATGGAAAGAAGCTAGAAAAATGTGTAGGAAAGATGCAAGTTTAGGGCTCAATAGTGCCCTTGAAGCGTGCATGCGAACAATGCATAGGTCATGTAATCTTCAAATATTTCATGCATTTCATAGGAGCCTACAATGCCAACCACGTGTCTAACCAAGGCTGCTTGGTCTCCACCATTGTATGTTTTATGCGACAATTTATTCTAGAGCTCTTCCGAGATTGCAAAGTCGTTTCCATGAGACATACACTCCAGAAGAGAAATTCGAATGGTTAGTCATGATATGTATGCAAAGATTCAAAATAGATTGTGAGGACTCATATTGTCATCTGGCCCTCCTTCTAGCACCAGAAATGTTGACAGTGCTAGACTCGCCAACATTCAAGGGATCTCCCCGGTATGAAGTCCCAACTAGACCTCATACCATTTGATTTAGAAGTCCCATTCGGTATGATGGCCCAGTTTCCATTATCTTAAATATGTGCCTTAGATCTTGCTTGTCAGCACATGAGAGTTGTTTACTTTGTCTTCAAACAATGAGGTCTGTGTGCTTGATGAATGCTTAGTGTCATTTGTGTCAAGGTTCTTTCATTGCAGAGGGAGAGGGTGAGAGCCAATCTCAAGTTGAAAGGGAATAGTCCCAACTCTGTTAGAGACACACAACACAACATGACATGTGCAACTTCCAGCGGAGTAGTCCACACGATGTGGCAGTCACAAACACAAAGTGAATAGATAGCACATACAACACCAAGCAGAATAGTTCACATGTGTGCGATGATCGTTATAACAAGCTTATGAGAATGAATCTGTCGAGTGTGCAACGGATAGTCCAAACGGGTGAGACAATGTTAACAAATGATATAACACATTTCCAATAACATATGTACTAGAACAACCGAAATAGTTCAATTGTCTTAATACAGGTTAAAGAAAAATGCATTACAAGCATCCAAATAATAGTCTTACAAACGAATACAATACATGTGTGAAAACATGCTGGCCTGTTGACAGGCCTCTGAATTAAGTGAAATTTCCAGGACAAATTCGTACACCATACATCACTAACCCCGATAGTGGGGTGTTGGAGTCACTCCTCACTCCTAAAAGAAAATGTTAGAGACTTTCAAGGCTATGTGGGAGGAGCCAAGGTGAAAATTCCTTTGCATGCACAAATGAGGGGTATATATAGCCAAGGGTGAAACTAACCCTTGTAACTGTTCGACTTCCCTCATGAATGTTTTACTTACATGAATCTTCGACTTACATGACTCTTTGAATTCACCCGTGGGTTTCTTGGACTTCCACATTACATTATATTGATTACACAGTTATGACCCAAAGTAGGGATGTGGCCGAGGTGACTCATGACACAACTCGACATGACGCTCTAAGTATGCACATGCTCGCTGTGTTGTTCATGTCCAGCTATTGTGCTGCTGAGTGATGAGTGTGCCTATGGTATACCATAGCTTCACCTCCGCATGGCAGAGCACGCTAAGTCTTCAATGATCTTGGTGTTTGCTTTATATTTTATGCATGCGCATGTGTCTTCTCCACTTTCTACTTGGTATGCTTCATGTGTTCATCGAACCACGAGAAAGTCTTCTAGCATGTGCTCCTTATTCATCCCGTTTGTTGTCACGTAATGTCTCATCCATGTACCCATTTTTTCAATCACTCATGATGATATGACATCAAATCTAGAAATCCCCTAGTCTACCATAATGCATTGTCTTTCGAATCTGGATGCAGGTGACTGAGAGAGAGGACAAGGCTCTGAAACAACAAAGAGCACATGTCAGGCCAGGATGTGAGGCTCTGGGGCACTGTCAAGAAAAATTGCGTAGAGGTCACTATAAGGCTGGGATGAGCAGTCCGAAACAATGATGACAATACGTAGAATCTGGCTCAATTGGGAGGTAGAACTATGCAATTTTTCCTGGGTAGGCAGTGCAGGAAACAAAGGACACTGATAGTGAAAACTGCATAGAAATAAGAGGTAGTCATGTTGAACATGTCTACATAGTTTTCGAGCTAAGAAGCATATCGGGTAGCTGGTGGGTAGTCCAAGAAAACTATGCAATTTTCAGGAGGAGAAATAGGGCAATTGATAAGGAGACTGACTGACATAAGAACTCAATTTTGAGAGATAATGCAGTGACAAGAAGCAGGTGCCTGTGGCTCTTTTCCGTGCAATTTTTTCAGTCAGTAGAGGAAAGCATGCTGATAGCTTCTATGCAAGCTTTGGGAGGAGTGAAACCTGAGGTCACTACCCAGTCAAACTCTCTAGTTGACCAGTAGGAGGCTTGATGGATTGGCTTGCGAGCAATGCAAATTGAGATGAATTCTTGGGAAACTTTTGCACTACTCTGGGTGAACGTCAGCCAGGTCGATTCCAAGATTGCGTAGTGTAGACTACCTGAGAGGAAGCCTCAATATCTGCGCAATTCTAGGTAGCAATACTTGGTCACCAAGGGCTGAGACTACACATTGTAGCTCAGTGGAGGTCCGACTGATGGAGGGTGGTCTAGGTGATAGTTATTTAGAAAAATGGTTAAGTGTGTGAGCGAGTGAACTTGTGTATACATGACCTTGAGAAAACACACTCAACATGACTTAATGACAAGACAAATCGAACCAACAAGACAACATATGCTCAGTGTGACTGACTGTGGGACTGTCTAATGATGAAAATGACAAGTGGGACACTTTAGATAGACCTTAGGATGACCGTGATGACACTTACATGACAATGCTTACAACATCATGTGTGAGTGTGATAGATGTTTACATAATGAATACAACTCAAACAAAAACCTTCAACATCACCAGAACGATGTTGCAAGCATGACATAACAATCAACATGTTGAAGACGACAGTTGGGTAAACAAGCGAAAAGGAAGCAAGACATGTAGAGGAAAGACATGAAATGAATTTTTGTGTTTACGCACATGCATGTTACTAAGGATAGGATGATATGAAAATGACAAGAAATCCTACAATTTCAACTAAGAGGTGTACTTTTACTTACCATACTTACCCTCGAGATGATCATGCATTTGACAGAGTTTGCATGCGGTCCTAATTTTTTCCATTACTTGGTCTCTTGTTCCTTCTCCTCAACTCCTTGGGAGTGATCTCAGCATGGCACCTTTTCTTTTGTCACCGAGAATTAGGTAACCACTATTTCAGTGGGTAGCGACTGTTGCTGGAATGACCCCCTCGGAATCCCATCTGTGCAGTTTCTGCATGCAAGATAGACAATGCAACTTGGACAACACTATGCATTTTTGAGGCGCAAGACACCGCTACAGGATGGGGCTCTTGGGAGGACACCTCTGCGCAATTTTTGAGAGAAGTGCTGGCTACTTGACTTCTTTGCTCATTTCTGGAGAGCAGTGTTGGCTGGGGTCTCTGTGAGCTATAGGGTTTCAACAGACAAGGAAGGAAGCTTGATGGTTGCAGAAGCAAAGTGCAAAGTTCCAGGAAGCTGAATGAGATTAGGTTGCTTGAGAAACATCTAAGTGTGAGATCAGTGACTAAAATGTAAACAGTGATAAGACTTGACTATGATCACACACAGACACTTAGTGACACAACCTAGACAATCCAGAATGCATAAGAAAAACAACATTCCATTTGCATGAAAAGCAACAACCCTTATGCCAAAAGATGACACATGCTACATAAAGAAGAGAACACAAAAAACTATATCAAGGAGGGGAGCTTGAAATCATTAGCTTACCAATAGGTGACCAAGGATGATCGATCTCACGATCCATGGTAGTCTCCAAAATTTGCATGCGAGCCAAAATTTTGGAGCGTGGTAGTCTTCTCGAAACCTTGAGGATAAAAATTGAGAGGAGAGCTGCAGACCTGCAATTTCTGGCTTATTTATACTCAGGTCGATAGGCTCTCTTCTCTCAATAATCTTGCATTCATATTCTATATTCTATCTAATTTAGTCCTGATGATGGACCCCCTTTGGGCTTTGAAACGTCGGCAGAATGAACAAGAAACTGTGGATAATCTGGATCATGACACTGCAAAAAACTTCCACAGAAGCTTAAAATCTAAGATATCACCCATTCTTCCTAGGCTATTCATTTCCTCCCTGATTCGCCATATGATCTCTAGCAGGATCAAGCTCTATGTCTGAGAAGCGTCCATGTTCTTCTTCTCTACCACGACCCTTTCGTCTACCTTTTCCTCTACCTCTATGGAACACTACTCCTTGGTACTTGGGTGGAATTACTTGCTATTATTCCCATAGATGGACAAGAACATGCTTTGATACCACTATAATGTTCCTAACTACGAAATACAATGAATTTCAAATACATGCACATGCTACAACAAAAATGAAAATCTGATAACACAACCACAATAAATACACACAAAAAATAGAACCAAAAATATGAGGCATGATATTAATCTGAAAGATATGAGAAAATCAATGATAGTAAATGGAATCTAGGTTGCTATTGCAATCTATGGCAAAAACTAGGTGTCAATACAAGAAATCCAAGTGTTGGAAAGATGCCTAGAAGGAAATATGCACTATCTAGAAAATATAGTTCTTCTAGATGGAACCAATCCTATGTTTTGGCCCTCAAAAGTGCTCATAATGATTCATACAAATGAACTAGAGTCTCCCCACACAAAACCCAGAAAGGGTTTGGGCTAGATCCCCAAGTCACCAGTGACCCCAAATCTACATGATGCGTCCACTAGTCTGTTAGTGAAGCTACATAAATCAAATTGCTACAAAAATTCCCAATTCTCCCTCAATGAAATCCTCTTCAGCTCCTTCGAAATTTCCCTTGCAATCTCCAAGTGATTTACAACTCCAAAAGTATCCTAAACATCTAGTCTCAATGAGTGTGTAGAAATTACTAGTAAACCTTTGCACATGCCATGTGTTATGAAACCAGCTCACAAAAAGATAGAAAAGAGAGATCCACGCCTTAGAATTCAGCCTCTTCGAGGGGGCAACCTCCTTTACATTACATAAATGAAAAATTCTTGGATGATACAAATGAAAAGACATCCTTTCTATATATAGGAGTC
>APFE030461943.1:25153-59583 GCA_000404065.3 Pinus taeda | reverse complement strand
TTATAGTGAAAATGCCACGATGACCTGTTTGGAGCAGCGAAACCCTAGAATCCAAAGCTCTGATACCAAATGTTATGAAACCAGCTCAAAAAAAGATAGAAAAGATAGATCAACGCCTTAGAAATCAGCCTCTTCGAGGGGGAAACCACCTTTACATTACATAAATGAACAATTCTTGGATGATACAAATGAAAAGACATCCTTTCTATATATAGGAGTCTAAGGGGTCATAACGTAATCAGAGCCGACATAACAATAATAATATAAGGGTACGATAATAACAATAGTGGGCTTCTATGGAGCACAATAGTAACAATACGGGCACTGCATGGGTACATAAATATAATAAGTGGGTTGTACTAATAACAATAAGGGGTGACACTAGTAGTATAGGGGCCTAACACCCTGGAATAGACTATTTCAGGTCTTGAAATAGAAACACTTTCAACCATACAAATATCCAAGGGAAAAATCATCCTCCTTGAGGGAAAATATATGCAAAACGTCTAGCCAAATATCCACTGTTTGCTTTCCTTTCTCAGTCCCACAAATTTTCTTCTATGCCATATGGAAAGCTCATACCAGCTGAAAGAATCATGTGAAATAACTCCTCAATTGCATGGAATCAACTCCCCAAATTCCCTCTTAGGGCGAACCCCAAAGTTCATTAAACGAAGAGATGGATTTTTTTCTTAGAAATCCCTTGTGTTCAACAACGCTAGTCACCTTGGCTAAAAAACTCAAGCAGATCAAGTTCCTATGTTAGATTTCCAAAAGACGCGAAAATGAGGCCATTCTCTTCCTTTTATGGTTTCCACTCCCTTCTCTTGTGGGCTACACCAATTCAACCTCCCTTCTTTCTCTCTTTCTCCCTAGCGTGATTTTTCCTAAGGGGTTTGATTTCCCCTTTTTGGGTTCCCCCCACATCCCAATACCAATTTAATTTATATTTTCTCCTATGATTGTAACCTCTTTTCCTCCAAAACTTCAGTGGGGCCTCCATAACCCACTTTTCCTAAGTTTTATATGCCAAAATTGCAAAAATGAGAATTTTACTTAGAAAAATCATTTATTGGTGACATGACACATTGTAATATCCTAAATGTGATAATTTTCTAATTATGAAAAATTTTAACTAAACCAAAATTTCTCCATTAAATTACCATTCAATTAATTACAAGATTTCCATGTAAAATAGAACAACTAGAGCGCATGAAATTCAATAACACGATAAGAAAAAATAATCTCAAATTTTATTAAAATAGATAAACTCAGTTACATGCAAATATAACCAATATAGCTAAGATGAAAAGCTGACCTTGAGGAATTTGCTCCAATGCTACACCGACCCTCCCAAAACTTACCTAAAATCAATCATTGCACTTGTGAACTCTGGCTGAATCCACCAAGGAGATGAGGTGGGTTTTCTTCCACTCACCAAAATCACTCAAGGGTTTCCATCTTGGGGCTACCAATGAAGTAGAGAACCGAGTTCTCAACCTCTCATACAAGAAGTAATATCAAATCCAAGATGTCCTCTAATGGTTTCCCCCTCCTCTTTTATAAATCTTATTGACCCCTCTAGAACCTCCTATTTTTTTATTATTTTATTCATGGAACACTTTTCCCTCCTTTATTTCAATTAAAATATTCTTTTTAATGTTGGGAAAGGGTAAATTGGCCACCATGCCTCCTTAGGTCACTAAAAATCAGTTCTAACCATCCCGACCTATAGATCTTCTCATTTGAGTTATGAAGAGCTATCACATGAAGGTGTTCATCTAAGTATTCCCCCCAAAATTCCACATTAAGCATAATTAATTGAGTCAGGCCCGTTAATAAATTCATTTTTTGAAAGTTATCAGAATGTAATGGAATGAAAGGAAAACTATGTAGGTGGTGGAATATACCAAGCGAATTCATCTAACCTCATAAAAAATCCTCAAAACCCCTCCAAAAGCCCCTAGACCCACTAAGGACTCCAATCTTCACCTGTGATCTATCTACCCCAACTTTGAAAGTGTAGGTTTTAACCCTGTATAGAAATTACCTGCATACGAATTCTAAAACACAGAAAATAAACAATGCGAGAGCATAACACATAAAACACATATATGCTAATATTTTCCCTGGGATCCCAAAACCGGGACTAGCGACTTGATTTTTCATTATATTCCTTTCAATGTTACAATAAATATTTATACATGCTGAAGCATCCAATACCATGGACCGAAAACCATCGCATCCAAAACCATGGACCAAAAATCATAGGTAGGTCCGCCCAACCTAATATAGGGTCCAATTTTTTTTTCCAATCCCCCGGACAAGGGCGGTTGTTTCCCCCCCGTCACCCCCCGCTGCGTAATTGGCACAATGAAGGTGGGGCTCCAACCCCCCTCTAACCCCCCGGTTCACTACGTAGGATAGTCATGGAAAGAATATAACACAACCCAACAGAAAGTCCATCCTATCCATGTTATAAGGAATGCTAAAAGAAGGAACATAACAAATCATCCCGCCCCAAGATTTCTTGCCCTCAAGTAATCTAAACCTATGGACTAGCTGCCCAATGTAATTGAGACCCAATGCCTGGATCCCATAAAAACCATTGGGTGATTGTATGCTTTTGTGTCAACCCACCATGAACGGACCCCTCAATGCCTAGATCCCAAACCAATCTCTGAATGAACATGTCATTAAATAATCCTACTGGATCCCAATGCCACCAGAACAAGTATTAATGCTCCATGGCTACTGCTGTGCTATAACCCCAACCTTGAGTGTTGCTCCATCCACTGCATACCAAATCATCACCTCTATCCAATCCAGCCCTTGGCATAAACAAAGTTCAATATCACCATGCTGATATTGTGTTGAAATACTAATGAATATCCAACCTACAACTTTCTGCCAACTGGAACATGTAGTATCCCTCACATATAAGGGTTCATGTAGTGCAATGTTCCTCACTAAAAATGATACTCCATCAATAGGGTACCAACTCATGATCTCTCGCCAATCCAATGCATGGAAACATGTGTAAGGAACAAGTCTATTAGGCTGATATGTGTCCTTGCTCAACTCAGGATGCTCTATTTGGTCAATCAAGAAAACCCATATAAGGAAACTTGACCCTCTCTCTATAATAGGAAAAAGTGGGAAAGATGTGTTATAATTCATGTCTATGTACCCCTAGAGAGGGCTACGACTTGGAAATACTACATATTTACCCATTGCCACTACAACTATCTATACTGCATTAATGGGTAGGCCCAAATATGGATGCACCACCATCTCCATCAACTCCTCCCTCCTCTAATCAGAAACTCCATGCTCCTGCCGTCTACTAGCCTCTTGCAAAACTACCCTGTTAGCCTCCAACACCACTTGAGGACAAGTGTCTACAAATATTGCCACCTTGCTATCTATTTGTACATCTTTCTTATCCTCATCAATGGCTGACCCCAAGGATGTATGCTCATATTTCTCCATGACAAACTCAATATGAACCTCCAACTGGCTCTCCCGAAAAGGCTCATCATGCATACTGTGCACCTCCTTCTCCTCAACTGATTGTTACACATCATTTTGTCATTGTACCTGTACTCCCCATTCCTTGATCCTGGAGGAACTCTAAAGTGAGCTCTGCATGCTTTGGCTTCATGGAGAAACTCCCATTATTTCCATCTTCATGAGTAGATCATTTCCCTTTTGCACCATTTCCCCTGAAACTTTTGTTTTTCCCAATTTACAAGACCAACGCTAATGGTCTTTGTCTCCCCCACGTCGATGTGCAGAGATTAACACTATTCCCTACACCAATCGATGCAACTGATCTATGTTCCAGTTGCACCGATCTTGTTATGGAAAGTTGTTTTTCCTACACCAATCGATGCAACTGATCTATGTTCCAGTTGCACCGATCTTGTTATGGAAAGTTTTTTAAATTAGAGTTGAAGCTTCTATCTCTAGAAGCTCCATAACGAAAGTCTGGTAAATGGTTTAGCCGAATGGGGTCGAGGATGTCAGTTTAGGCTCATTTCCCTATAATGATGGAACTACCTCAAGGGATAAGTCCTTCTCCCATGAGAAGAGGATCCATCTCCCATCCATCTTTCCTATATAAACCTTCCTTCTTCCCAAGCACAAGCTAGTTAGAGTGTTAGCTGAGTGTGAGTATACTATTTTGATTTGACAAGCAAGCTATGACTAGTTGTAGTCATCTAGTTGTGTGAGGGAGAAGTGCATTTGGTTTGGAGTGAAGTCTAAAGGGAAGAGCCTTTAAACTATTTTTGTTTGAAGCCATTATGAAGTGCTAGTAGAAGTGTGTGGGAACCTGGTCCTATCAGAGGAAGACTACGACGTCAAGACGAATGGTTGTAATCTAGCTTTGATATTAATATATGCAACTATCGATTGATTTCCTACATGTTTTGTAATATTACATATTCGTGTCTTAGTGCTTCTTGACTCATTAAGTAGGTTGAATTGAAATTTGTCTATTATTTTGTATGTGTATTGTTGTTGTTTGCTTGTTTCAGGAGCTTGAAGAAGGAAGCAAGAGATTGCTAGAGCAAGCAAGCGAGGACATCATCAAGCAGGGTAAGTGACCAAGAGGTAGGCCCTCTTGATTAATTCTAATCTAAGGAAATCTTCCATAGAATGTATCTGTAGTGGCTAGACCCATTATTGGGCTAGAGGAATTCATTCATGTCCGCACTTATAATTTTACTTCACCACAAATTGGTGACTCCGCTAGGGAGATCCCATTCTTTTGTTTGTTTTCGATTTGATGATTTCATGAGAACTTTGCTAGTTTCATGTTTTCCCTTTTGTTGTGTTTCTTTTCTCCTGTTTACTGGCCTAAGTCTAAAATCCATAGTAGCAGATCTGGTCCCTGTTTTGAATTTTTTTATTTTTATTTTAATTTTTTTCTTAGTTTCCTTGGACAGCACATGTAATCAGCTAACAGTTGCACCGATCAATGTGAATTGTAGAGGAACAGTCACGCCAACCCACCTCCGGTGCTTGTTGTTAGTTAGTCCGTCGCACCAATTCCCGTAAGTGAAGATTAGGGTTAGACCCCAATCTTGGCTAGTGTGTATTGCTCTTGTATTTTTGACCCTATGAGCCTTTTGACTATTTTTCTCCCTGATTAGAAAGCTACTTTTCTTTTGGTTTGCCTGCTTGTAGGCTTGTCATCTTGCTGTTTGATTGATCGATTCATTGAGTGGCCAATGACACTAGGACATCTAGCTAGTCATTCATTCAGTAGCTTGTGGACTCATCAAGTCTAGTTGTGGGTGTGTTTTCTCCTTGCATTTTTTTTTGGTCCCTCGTATGACTTTGACCTATTTTTGCACAAGTTTGAAAAAGTTTTGTTTACTAGTTTGAACATCTCTTTCGGCATAGATTACATTGTCGTTCTTGTGTTTGGCAAAGTTAGTGTTTCGTCGATCTAATTGAACTTCTCTTTCATGTTTTCATCTACTTGAAGAGCTCATAGTCTCAGAATTTTTTTCATTGAAAGATTGTATGTGAAAGTTTGTTTTGTTGTTTCATGAGAAAGTGTGAAATTCTAGCTTGTTCGTCATTATGATTTGCATCTTTTAAAAACTAGAGTTGCATCAACATTTGGAAAGGAAAAGAAATATATTCATTTTGAAAGGACTAATAGATAAGTGCATGTCAGGAAATTAGGAATTGGAATGCATTTTTCATTAGTTTATGTTTCAAAAAAGTGAAATAATGAAAAATCATTTCGTTTTCAGTTGCTTGATTGTTTGCATTTGATTGAGTAGTTTCTACCCTTTCTAGTGTATGCATTTAATCGAATTGAAAGGCTCTTGTCCCATTTAGTTGCATTTTAGGTTTTTCGATTAGCACCGCTAAGACCTAAAAAATGAAACTTAACTCAAGATCAACTCTAAAATGAATTCAATTTACCTAAGGTGCATTTGACATTAAAAATCACATCTAGAAGGTCTAGGCTAGAGACATGTTACATCGTCTATAAACCTAGAAGTTATTGTTAGCTTCAACATTAGACAACGCTAGCACCGATATGTGCTCCCCGTACCATCACATATATAACGAGAGACCCCAGTAGGCTGCAATCCTTTTATCCTTAGGAAGCCGAGTCGGTCGCCTTGCGAACGTGATACACCGAACATAGTATTCAGGGAGATTGCCTGCTCATACTTCTTGGTTTTCCAGGAGGTATTCTGCAGTTCATGATTGCTTGGTAATTCTATTTTCCTAGATCATCTAGAGTAGTCATTTGATCTTTTTGACTCATTAAACTTAAAAGATCATCTGAGCACTTGTCTTTTCGAGCTCGTTTCCAATCAAAAGTGATAGAGTCATCTTTGTTTCTTTCTCGACTCTTAAAAAATGAAAGAAAAATAGTATTTTATGCGTCTTAAATAATTGATTGCCCATGATCCAAAACATCCTGTTAGATTTTTTACCAAATCGTGAGTTCCCTTAAAAGGAAATTTTAAAGCCTTGAAGTTATTTTTTATGTCGGCTAAGACAAGGTCATCGTGGCTGAACCATCCGGTTCACCCATTTCCTCTTCCTCTCCTCTACTGAAAGATTGTCCGAGGAGCCACTTCCTGAGTTATTAGAGCCATTTTAGGACCAAAATTTTGAACTCACAATTGTTTTGAGTGTTAAACCATTATCATCTCATCCTCCACCTACTTTCGCTTCAGGTTCATCAACTGGTCTTGACTTGGAAGCTTAGGATAATCTCGTTCGAACTCCAGAGAACTCGTCGACCACTGATGGTCAGTTTGGATTGGTTATCTATCCTCTGAAACCTCTACTTGACACTATTGAGATATCACCACAACACCCTTACAGTCCATACAATCAACTGAGTGTTCCTTTGGAACTATCCCCCACTACACGTTCGACTGTTCACCGTCATTTGTTTCTAGACATGGAATCCGAAGGTGATGCTCCAGTCACTTCTCTGGATGAGTCCGAAGTCTCAACTTCACACACTATTGAGGGAGAATAATTGCAGTTGCAGTTCCCTCCCGAGGGTTTCCCTTATTTAGAATGTATTCCCGCCATCATGCCACTTAGCTATGTGTCTTTAGGGCACTTATTTCAGGCACACCAAGTGCCTCATCACTCTACCATAACTCTGTTTGGGCATCAGGCGTTAGATCTACATTAGGTCCATTTGTCACGAACATGACTTCCCAACCAGTTGTTACTTCAGTCCCGGTGCAACCCACCATCCTGAACACTCTTGTATCATCAATCCCAGTTACACATCAGTTGCAACTGGCGGTTTCAAAGATTGTCTCTACTAGTTCTTCTATCCCGTTAGTCAGTGGCCAGATTGTGCCACTGCCTGGGGGGAAGAACCTGAATGTCTCTATGGTGTCAGGTGCCACTAATGTGAGTGGCTCACAAGATCACATGCTTGGTATAAGAAAACCCTCTTCTGGTATTATTTACAACCCTGCTAACCCTATTGGATCAAGCAATGTCCAGTACCAATAGGTTCAGAATCCTGGTGGTCCGTCTGGATTGAACCATGTTTAGTATCAGCAGCTCTATGGGGCTTAGGTCCAATGATAAAATTATTACCTTCCATACAATTCTAAAGGATTGGCTAATCAAGCTTACACCATCCCATTTGGGCAGTACATCTAGCCTGGCTACCGCCAGATTCAGTTCGGTAATTTCCCGGGCATTGTTCAAGTACCCTTGTAATAACAAGGACAACTTTTGCAACAATCAAGGAAGCCTTTGTTACTGCAAGGGAAACCCTTGTTGCAGCAAGGGCTTTACATGCAATAGCAAGGGCAGATTATCCCATAGCAAGATCACCTATAACAAACGCAAGGTTAGCCCTTCTAATAGTTTCAGTAGGGTGCACAACAACAGTTTTGTTGGACACCTAATCCTCTATGGGTTGGTGTAGAATGTAAACAACCATGAGAGTCCAAGAGACCTTGGGATGTCAAACCCAATGGTCACACCATGTACCATAAATGTATATCATTTTCAATAATAGATGTACTCTCCTGCTTATCATTCATATTCTATTACTGCCATGTATGTGCTTAACATGGTATCAAAGCTGCGGGCTTATTCCTACCGTGCTTAAATTTGAGCCACTCATTTTTGTGGTCTTTCTTTACCTATCAATTTTGCTTCATTTCTGCTCATCTTTCTACCTTGCCTATTTTATTTCTCCCTGAATCTAACATTATATCCATCAATTTTATGCTATTATTGCTACACTTTTGAATGTCATCTCAGCTAAACTCAAGCTGAATTCTCTGCGCCACTTTGATTGATAACATCACTAAATAGTTTAAGGGAGTTGCAGAGCGATTTGGTGGTTGCTACAGAAGAAGCTTTCATAACGCCTCCATTATAACGTATTTCTTGACTGTTGGATTTCCCAAGATGTGCATCAACATTCAAGCAAATTCACCGAAACAAATATTTTCCTTGCCATGCATCTATCGCTCTGACCTCTCAACATGAATCTTGCTGAGTTCTTTTTTCATGGCAGTCAATCTGCCTCTAAATTGGTTAGATGTGCCACTATGAGAAATCCAACATTTACTTAGTTCTATTGATTCTCTGCCTCATCCATCAAGAACATTTCATATTCTCTCCTCCTCTATATAGACCGACCTAAAATTCGATTCGATAGAATTATTCAACTACTGACCTATCATTCACACTGTGAGGAATGGTTGGTTCAAATTTCCTCTCGGTCAATATGGCTTTTTATTTTATTAGAGATAGAGACTGAATATAGCAGTGGAGTGGCCCTTGCGTTGCGTACTTTGATCATGGTTGTAGCAGTTCCATTTTTCATAGCGATGTGAAGCCGACCAAGATACTTATAGACGAATATTTGGAAGCCCATCTTGCCTCCGGTGGCTTGATAAACAACAAGGTATATTCTCTAAAGCTTGCCTGATTGGTTGACCCGTGGACTAATTTTTGGGTTTCAGGCTCCAAGATAGAATGGTCATTGGAAGAAGATATAACGACCGCTGGAAGAAGATCCTTCCACTACTGAAATATTAAGAAATGATCCTCTGGTTGCTGATTTGAACACCGACCGAGTCTCCATATCTTCTTTCTGATTTATAGATTGACCTTTTCCCTGTTATCCTTCGTGATTTAATATCTTTGTTTGAATGGTATTAGCACTTGTGTGGATGTGTATTCTAATTGCATACATGGTCTTTACTTTGTGATAGCAAATCACCAAACCCTGTATCTGAGCTGTGGGGAAGAAAGTGAATATCCTCTCCATGTTCAATTTTTTGTTTGAGTCCCATTAATCCTTTGTTTGAAGTGAGAGTGTTTCTGTTAGTATAACTCGCGTTGCATATACATACATATATCCTCAAGCATCAAATACGCCCATTCCAAATAGCAATCGAGAGTTATTCCTTTGACATGGTTGCAAGTCAAGGATATTGAGACAGGGAGGCATTTTGAGAGGAGGAGCGGGGTAAAGGATGAACCTAGTAAAAGCTTGTGATTGGATCGAGTGTAATGATTGAACCAATGATATTGAGGAGAAATGATGCTACTATTGAAGGATGTGAGGATGGATCTTGGAATAAAATTTTCATAACGAAGTTGGAAATCATGACCTGTCAATCCTCAGCAAGGTTATCATAGGCTTTGTTCCATACCCGATAGCACTAAGTCTAGATCGGAACCGGAATGGAACCATGAACCAGATTCTGATGCCTATAATCCTGATTATTTTCACTAATTGCAGTACGTATAGCTGCACACTTCTTTCTAACAACAACACGCTCCTCAGTAGCAATTTTACATGTATGAATGGCTCAAATCATATTCCTCAGCCACATTCCCGTCATGATTTCGAGATCCAAGACTTCGACTCTGATTAATCCAAATTATTGGTAAATGTTGGGCCCCTAGTGATCCTTGCAACATAGATCAACGAGACATAAAATATTTAAATAATTACTGGATTCCAATGATCAAAACTAACTCATCAACATTAGCTTTGATCCACATGAAAAAGTTGAAATGGATCGCGCACTGTTGATGCAAAAATGAAAAGAAAACAAGGCGAACATAGGGAAGGAATAAGGTTGTAAGTGGGCACATGCACATATTATTGGCGCTCTTTCATCCCAGTTTAACTGAGTTCAGGCCTCCAGATATTGTTGATTGACCATTCTACATTGGTGTGGCATTCGATGGCCTCATTTTCTATGTCTCATTTGTTCTTGGTTTTCATTTCCAATAAATTCATTGAGACCATGTAGTGCATTTGGATCTCTTCCCAAGTGCATTGAAGCATCATTTGCTGTGCTAAAATTAGTATTGGGTTTTTTGCTACAGTGACTTGGTGATATTGGTATCCTACTACTCATCTAATAGTTGCAACTATTTATCATCTTATAGGTCAATTTGTAGCTGAAGATAACATCAATTCTTTGATTATATTGGTTTGAAATGGATCAAATAGATGATGTACTAAAACTATTGAATAATTTAATGCATTCCACTGTTGATGAGATGGTTAAGATCAACAAAACCTCTCTTTCCAATATTAAAATTTGTCTCCCAAATGCACATGAGAATATTGAGTTTTTGCAGCTTGAATATTCTCAACTACAACAGGAAGAATTACAACAATGGAGTCATCATTCTAAACTTGTTTCTATTCAGAAGATTGAAACAGACTCCCATAAGTAGCAAGACAATAATGTTACAGTTGATTTAGATCCAATGCCCAATAAAGCAACAGAGTTACATGTAGATGCAGAAGTTTAGTTTGCACTTCCCGAGCCCATCATCAAACCTTGGGAAGAGCTTGTCCACAACAAGAAAAGAACTATTATTGGATATGACATGGATGTTTCCTTTCATATTCTAGATTACTCAAAGCCCATCCAGTTTCAGAGTGATGGATCCCTTCATGACAGTTCACCTTCAGTTGTTCCAAATTCTGCTCCTCTTCCACAACAACAACAATAGATTGTGAAATTCCAACACTGTGACCGAGTTGGCCATATGAAAGATCACTATTTTGATCTTCATCCATGTAAGAACTATCATAAAACTAGTCATTCTTCAAACAGATGCTTCAGAAACAAAAATCCTGCAAGAACAAAGATTCATCTTGGATGGATCGCTTCTTGGCAATGGCCTTCAACAGCCAAGAAGATATTTCGCTCATACAAAAGGATTTGTTCTCGAGTATTGAACAGTCTTGTAGTTGATTTTTCTCCATCATCTCAGCTTGTATCTGATAGGGGGGAAATGATGGTCATCTACAAGCTTCAAAGCCACATCAAGCAAGCTTGAGCCACAACCTGCCATACCAGATTCAGAGTTGTAGCTAGAGACAAAGATGCCCCTGAGCATGCCTTCAGTTGGTGATGCCTCTTCAAAGAATCAAGGACACTTCCTCTAGTAGAAGACTTCATCTTCTTGCCAGTTTTGGAAGAGTTCCAGGAATTTCATTAAGCATTCCAAAGTTGGTGGTAATCCTTAAACCATCACAGGTTGATACCTCCCTTTTCAGGTTGAGGTTCTCCCTTTTATGTGGGGTGAGACCTTCCTTTCATGGTTGAAGGTTTCCCTCTTGAAAACATTAGGAGCACTTCCTCTAGCAGAAGACTTGAGCTTTATGCCATAATTGGAAGAGTTTTGGGAACTACACTAAGCATTCCAGTGTTGGTGGTCATCCTTAAACCACCGCCCCTTATACCAACATTTAAAAGAGCACATTAAGCATAATGTTGCCATGCATGTTTTTTGCACATTTTGTATTACAACTCTCTTCTTGGAATCATACATACCCCTTCAGATTGGAGGGGAATGTTGGACACCTAATCCTCTATGGGTTGGTGCAGAATGTGAACAGCCATGAGAGTCCAAGAGATCTTGGGATGTGTAACCCAACAGTCAGACCATGTACTATAAATGTATATCATTTTCAATAATAGATGCACTCTCCTCCTTATCATTCATCTTTTGTTGCTGCCATGTACGTGCTTAAAAAGTTGCAATATGCTCCGCATACCTCTCAGCCCATACCCTCACAGGGCCAACCTTTGCAAACCTAGGGACAAATTTTGAAAGTGCAAGGTTAACAAAACCAACCTAGGTAGTAGTAACCCTTGTATACCTATCAACAAGGGAAACCCTTGCAGGGACAGGTTCAAGGTCAAATCCTACAATAGCAGGTGCAGAATCCTCTTATCCAAGGCCAACAGGTTTAGAATCTTGTCGGCCAAGGACACTAGGTATAGAATCCCTACGTCCAAGGGAAACAAGCGTATTAACCTTATGCCCAAGGATTACAGGTCCAGAACCCTCTTGTTCAAGGATAATAGGCCCAACATCCTTATGTTCCAATAAAACAGGTCCCATACCCATATATCCAAGGTCAACAAGCTCAATAGCCTTTTAACACACACATTTCCTATTAGCAACTTGTGCATGGACAATTTCAAGGTATTCAAGGTCCGAGTCCTCCTTTTGGTTAAGGTAATCCACAATGGGGGCAACCTCAGATGCCATATGACCAAAATCCCCCAATGTGGGGTCAAAATCCTTATCAGCAGGGATGGGCTCCTCCTTATGGGCCCATCTATTGACCTCCCATGCCTTTTAACACTTAATTACCTTTCTTGGCTATTCTTGAGTTGCTGAATGTATCGTGTCTTATGAATGATCTGATTCTTCATTTGTCGTATTGGCCTCTAGTGCCATCCAAGATACCAAGTGATTGCCCAAAGTTTGATGGAAAAGATAAAGGAGATCCTCAGGCCCATGTGATGACATATCACCTCTAGTGCTCATCAAACTCATATGTGGACGATTCTATTCGTCTTCGTCTTTTCCAACGAACCGTCATGGGTGCCACAACAAAATGGTACATCAAGCTACCTCGAAGTATTTTTCCTAACTTTAATTCATTAGCCATGGCCTTTCTCATGCATTTCAACTGCCAGTTCAGTACGAAACAGGTACCTATCTGCTCACATCGCTTAAGCAAGACATTGTGATGCACATCTCTGATCATATCCATGAATGGAGACGTAGACGTCAACTGATCAAGTTCAAGATAGCTGATCAGTTGCTCACCAAATGGTTTACCAAATCATTCATAGCCCCAATTTCTCGCGATATAGCCATGGGTGGATGTGTCACTGAAGAGCAAGCCATTGTTCGTGCCCAATACTTGGACCTAGTCTACTCTCAGTTTGGCACCTTATACAAATTATTGCCCAATGCTCTGCGACCATCATCCAATCCTGTGACATCGAAGTCTTCTGCTATCCCTCCCGTTGATGGAGTTACTGGTTCAGTATCCCAGGCCCCTGTCAAAACTTCTTCCAAATAGAAGTCGGTCTCAAATACTTCTCCCAACAGTTCATCTCAAATCCCTCCAGGCCCCAGTAAAACCTCAGAGGTCCACGTTGTTCAATCTACCGCAACAAATAAATCCTCAAAAGGAAAAAAGAAAGGCAAAGGCAAAGCTAAAGTTGATGCCCCAAAATAGGATCCTCCTAAATTTTTTGCTAGTGAATAATCACAATGGAAACCTAAGTATCCTTGCCTCATTTGTGAGGATGATCACTATACTAATGATTGCCCATGATGATCCGAAGTTAGTTGATTTCTCAAGGGAACCCCTGCTATCCTCAAAGATCCTTTTCCACCTCAGCAGACTCAGATGGTAGACCAACCCCGATCTGCTTCCTCTGGATCTCAAGTGTTCATGATTAGCATGCCCATTAATGTGGCTACCCAATCGAAGGATTATCAAACTCTAGCTCCCACAGTAGGGAAAGAAAAAGAAGTTCCACCTTCTTCTTTTACCTCGGTTTCTGGCCCTCTACAAATCGAGCGCCCTAATTCTAATTACGATCCACAACCACCCTCTCGAGGTGTGCTACATAAATCCTCATACAATCCCAACGTCCGAGCCGCTCAACACTAAAATATTGTTGAATATTTGGTTCAGGCACCATTAGCCATGTCGGCTCTCGAGGTATTCCAAACTACCCATCACAGCGGAAATCTTTGCTGTCAGCTATCAGGGGCATCGACCCCACTAATTCTAATTTGATTTGTTTTGATCTAGAGAACCATGTTCCTAGACTCCCTCATCAGATTGCCTTTCTTATTTAGGTAATAATTAATGAAAAGACCGTCCATCACAGTGTCATTGATGAAGGTGCTTCTACCTGCATCATGTCAATTGTGTGCTGGAAGACTATTGGTTCCCCTACACTGAACTAGTCCCCAAACACAATGGAAGCTTTTGATGGGTGTGATTCGTGACCCTTCGGTTTTTTACCCAACCTTGCCATCAGCCTGGAAGGAAAGACAATGCAAGTCGAGGTAGAGATTGTTGATGCCAATCTCAATTATAATATTCTTCTCGGCCGAAGTTGGACCCATGCCTTGCATGCCGTGGCCTCCTCTTTATTTCGTGTGATCCATTTTCCCCATCAAGGGAGGATTGTCACCGTTGATCAACTATCTTTCTTTGCCTCTTCCTAGTATGATGGCAATGTTCCATATGTCAAGCACTCTGGTGCTCCCTATAGGAGTGTGGGGGTAAGTCTCTTCAAATATTTTTCCTTAATGGGGATTTTTCCACTCCCATCTCCTCATGTTGCATCCATCAACATGATCTAGGTGAAATCTAATCCTTGGGTCATACATGCACCAGATCTGGTTGATGCTTGGGGTGACATCATGCCGCTTAGTCTTGCCAAAGTCAAGTACGTGGAAATATTTTCGGCTGCGAACTTTGCGTCCTTTGATTCCCATATCTCAAAGACCTCTCTCGATATGTATTCTCAATTCCCATGGATTGAAATTTTGGAATCATCCGACCCCTTAGCCAAGACCTTCCTCACTGATGAAGGTATCATGGAAATCATGTCTCTTAAGGAAACACCATGGATTGATACCCATCATCACTCCTCGTTCCTACCTAGCCCGACAATCATGTATACCTCTTTTGAAGAGTCCTCTTCTCCATTTCCACCACCGAGAGTTAGTCATGAAGTATGGTCGGAAGGAAATTTCGGTAATATTACCCAAACAATGTCGATTGACATTTCTATCAAACCCGGTGTCGTTGAACATGTTCATATCAGGGTATCTTGTTCTCCAGATGAGATCAGGACATATATTCGTCTTTTTTAGGAATTCTGTGATGTGTTGGTCTTATGAAGAAATTCTTGGCATTGATCCCAACATTGTGGTGCATGAAATACCAACATATTCGGATGCGAAACTCATTCACCAACAGTTTCGTCCGGTGCACCCTAGAAAGTTCGCTGCTATTAAGGGCGAAGTAAAAAAGCTTCTCAAAGCTGCTTTCATTTATCCTATTCCCCTTACAGACTAGGTGTCCAATATCATCCTAGTGAATAAAAAACAAGGCACAATCCGTGTTTGCATGGATTATCGAGATCTTAATCGTGCCTATCCTAAAGGCAACTATCCTACTCCCTTCATTGATAAAATCATTTATGAATGTGCTAGGAGTGAGATATTTTCCTTTATGGATGGTTTTTCTAGTTACAACCAAATCAATATCATAGCGTTTGACCAAGAGAAGACAACCTTTATCTACCCGTGGGGTACATTCACATACACCACATTTCAGCGAGCAATGTCCTACGCATTTCATGATATTCACAACATTGTCCAACCTTACTTGGATGACATTCCTGCCCATTCTCATAAGCGACAAGATCACCCAAACCAACTTTGATAGATTTTTCTACG
The DNA here is from genome assembly GCA_000404065.3 of Pinus taeda. Classification (NCBI taxonomy): domain Eukaryota; kingdom Viridiplantae; phylum Streptophyta; class Pinopsida; order Pinales; family Pinaceae; genus Pinus; species Pinus taeda. Next base: position 43,782 of record APFE030461943.1, on the reverse strand, counting down.
TTGTAGACAATATAACATCCAGTTAAATCCACACAAATGTGTTTTCTGTATGGAATTAGGACGACTCCTCAGCTTCACCATTTCCAAGGATGGGATTTGCTTGGATTCGCTAAAATTCGAGGCCATTTTAAACTTACCCCCTCCATCTTCACTACACCAACTGCAGAGCCTTCAGGTAAAGGCCAATTTTCTTCGTCGCTTTATACCCAACTATGCTGGGCTAGCTATAGGATTTACCCAGTTACTTAAAAGGAACTCCCTTTGCATGGGACGAGATAGCCCAAAAATATTTCGATGATCTTAAGGCTGTCCTCATAAATGCTCCTCTATTGCATCCACCAGACTATTATCAAGATTACTTCCTTTACCTAGCTGCAGTCCCCAACACCATAGTTATGGTCTTGGTTCAAGACAACGATGAAGGTGCTAAACACATAATCTAGTACTCGAGTCAGAATCTCCTCGACATTGAAATGCGTTATGCACATGTCGAGAAGTTGGCTTTGACCGCCATCTAGGTTGTTCAACGATTTCAACATCATATTCTCTTACAAATGACTACAATGATTTCTGAATGCAACCCTATGACCTACATCTTGACTCGTCAGTTGCTAGGGGGAAAGTATTCTAAATGTATCATTATCCTGCAAGAATTTGATTTGGTCTTCACTACGGCAAAATCTAAGAAGTCACTTGTTTTCGCGGAATTGATCTGCTCCCTTCCCTCCAAAGCTCTCCCTGCTAGTGCAGATGAACAACTACTAAATGAGACCATTTTCTTGATTAGCACCCTTGATCCATGGTACGATGATATCATCATGCATCTCCAAACCTCCACATTTTGGTCTGCATTGACCAAAGATGATCGTCGCAGGATTTGGCATCATTCTCAACCCTACCGCATTATTGGTGATACTTTATAATGTGTCGATGTTGATTCTATTCTTTGCCGATGCCTCATGATTGAGGAAGCTAAAACATTTCTTAATGATTGCCACTCCGGGGCATGTGGTGGTCATATGCATGGTTATGCTATAGATGAGAAAATCCTTTGCGCTGGTTATTTTTGGCCATCCATCTTCAAAGACTACATTCTTATTGTTCGCAAGTGTCACGAATGCCAAATCTACCAATGTAAGATGCACTCCCCACCCACTCACCTACACCTTGTCATTATTGTTGGTCCCTTTGCCAAATGGGGCATCGATTATATGACATATAACCCTCATTCAACTAGGGGGCATGGCTACATTATCATTGTTGTGGATTACTTCACCAAATGGGCCAAAGCAATGCCTGCATATTCGACAGATGGTAAGACGACAAGTCAATTCCCTTTTAACCATGTTATTTCCAGGTTCGACGTACCCCAAGCCATTGTCATAGATCATGGCTCCCATTTAAGAGATTACATGATGGAGAAAATGACATCTGCATTGGGCTTGCACCATGATGGCTCGACCCCATATTGCCCTCAGGCCAACGACCAAGTTGAAGGCATGAACAAAGTTTTGGTCACCATGCTTCAACGTACTATTGAGATGCACAAGTAAAATTGGCATCTCATGCCTTTTTCAGCTCTATGGGCCTATCGAATTTCAACCAAAGACGCCACTAATTTCACACCATTCCAGCTGGTCTATGGTTTGGAAGCAACATTGCCGATTGAATGTGAGATTCCTTCACTTAAATTAGCTATTGAACTCCTCCCTAAAACATCACCTCAACATGAACGCCTCTTATATTTAGAATGATTGGATGAGACTCGCCATCTCACTGCCTTGATCATCGAAGCACAAAAGAAATGGGTCAAATCCCATTTTGACCTATTGGTCTCCCCTCGCGCTTTCTCTAAGGGTAATTTGGTCCTGCTATACGACCAAGCTAATGATAAGCTGGGGGTAGGCAAGTTCGAACCTATGTGGCACATGCCCTATATTGTAAAATGTGTTTTGCAGAAAGGAGCCTATGAAATTATTGATTATGAAGGAAATCCTCTCGATAAGCCCCGAAATGGGCTTCACCTCAAAAGGTACTATACTTAGGTCATCTTGCATGATTACTTATGTACATTAGTGTGTGATTCATTTCTATACAACGTGGTTTTGTGAGAAAGTTTTCAAACAACCCTCCTGTTTACTATGCTTTTCGTGCTTTGTAGATGTCTGTAGCTCCTCGTGTCGGTTTCGTTGATGGTGCTTGCCAAAGTACCCAGAACCTATCATCCATGGCATGGGCTATCTACAACCCTAATGGTAAGTTGATTGACCTTCAAGGTATCTTCCTAGGTTGTACAACCAACAACATTTCTAAATATAGTGTGGTCATCAAACTGTTATCAGAATCCATCACTCTGGGCATTAGAGAATTGGTTGTCAACCTAGATTCACAGATTGTCGTCCTTCAACTCAACATGCAATATTCTAGTAGGAACCCTCAAATATTACGAATTTATCTCTGTATCCATTTGTTGGAAAGACATTTTGATTATAGTACATATCATCATATTCCTATATGTATGAATACATTAAGTGCGCTTGAGCCAGAGGTGACCTAGGATGGGTGACCTCCGGGGAAGTCCTAGTTTCTAGGTGCAAGCCCCAGAAGTGATGATTGACGCTATGTGATTCATTTCACTAGTTTCAATCCCACTTCTTCACCCCTGTGAGCATCACCTGATGTAATGAGTGAAAAGTGAACTATTAAAAATCATGAGAAATTAGTCAGTTACAACTACCTCTCATGGAAATGGTCATACGTGAATGAATTACTTAACGTAGTTGAATCTCATAATGATATCTAATATAATGCACTACGTAAACCCCCATACTTAAATTCAAAAAGAGTGAAGGGATCTCTACTTGAATGGTTCATGAGGCACAATACTTGTTAAGGTTTTGCAAATGGGGTAGCAAGCTAAGTGGGCTTGATTGTGGGGAAAACTCCATAGTTAAGCGCGCTTGAGCCAAAGGCGACCTGGGATGGGTAACCTCCCAGGAAGTCGTGGTTGTTGGCTGCAAGCTCCAAAAGTGATGATTGACACTATGTGATTCATTTCACTAGTTTCATTCCCACTCCACCCCTGTGAGCATCACCCGATGCAATGATTGCTAAGTGAACTATTAAAAAATCATGAGAAATTAGTCAGTTACGACTACCTCTCATGGAAATGATCATACGTGAATGACTTACTTAACGCAATTGAATCCCATAATGATATCTAATATAATGCATTGCGTAAACCCCCATACTTAAATTCAAAAGGAGTGAAGGGATCTCTACTTGAATGGTTCATGAGGCACAATACTTGCTAAGGTTTTGCGAATGGGGTAGCAAGCTAAGTGGGATTGATTGTGGGGAAAACTCCAAAGTTAAGCGCACTTCAGCCAGAGGCGATCTAGGATGGGTGACCCTATGGGAAGTCCTGGTTGCCGGGTACAAGCCTCAGAAGTGGTGATTGGCGCTATGTGATTCATTTCACTAGTTTCAATCCCACTTCTTCATCCCTGTGAGCATCACTCGATACAATGAGTGCGAAGTGAACTATTAAAAAATCATGAGAAATTAGTCAGTTACGACCACCTCTTATGGAAATGGTCATATGTGAATGACTGACTTAATGAATTTGTATCCCATAATGATATCTAAGCTAATTACGTGTTGGATAGACATTTGTGAAACATGTAAAAGATAAGACAAACCATTTGTACCATAATAGACAAGAAAATATAAAATATATACATATGTGAGAATGTTTGATACATTAAAACCCAAAAAAATAATATGTATGTCCACAATAACATCGGCGGCTCACAGGTCTCGTACATCCATGGCACGTAGGCCTAAAAAAGTATGTGAGAACTAGACCTAGGAACTACTCAACATGATGGTCGTGATAGCACAAGATGTCTTGTACTACGCAACTCAGAAATTGGCAGATCCGATCTGAGACTTCCACTGTGTGCCTCTGGTACTGCTAAGGCATGTTTCCTATCTAAGCATACTCAGTGATACCATGAGTCAAACCCCTCAAGGTTCCTCACAATCTCCTCCTCCTTATCGCTCCCTTCCTAATAAGGGGCAACAACATCAATAGGACAGGGATAATGCCTGGCTATCAGGGACATCCCGGCTGGTCGCTCTGGTCCAACATCTGCATACACAAGAGAAATTTTGTAAGCATGCATATATTAAAAACAATTAAAAAACATAAAAATCAAAATTTGTTTTGGCTTTTACCTTCGTCATCAAAGTCCTCCCCAATTGGCGAGGGCATATTTGGATCTCCACAGGAATCAATACCACTGTACATCCAGTCCTTCACAACGATTTTCTGTTGTCATAGACACGAAAAGAATGCTGGTTGGTAGGACATCTGTTGACCCCCAGTAATCCTGGGCATCAAATGACTCCAGCGAGCCATCCACAGATCACGTGGCACAGGAGGATCAACCTCAGTCAACTGATACTAGAACAATGGCACTTGTTCCAGGAAAAAGGTCATGAGTACTAATAAGAAGCCAAATTGCTTCAGATTTCCCACCTTCGCCTTGGACAATTGGCACTTGATATCCATCTTCATGGCCTCTTCCCAGTTGAAGATCGTAGGAGCTGTGCAGTCAATAGTGTAAAGGAACTTCAACTTATTAGTCTCATTTCCACATGGGACCCTGCCACTCTATTGATGGTCAACAGAAGCACCCTTAGTGTCAAATCCCACACAATGGAAATCTTGATCTTCCCACTTTCGGATTTTAGGGTCTTAGGAAAATACATGACAAGCAGGGAAGATACGCTTGCACCGACTGGACGTGACCCATACAAATTCACTGGCTCACCTTTGCAAGACAGTCCAGTGATGAAGTAGATGTCTGAAGTTGTCAACTCCAGCTCCTGGTCCCCAATGGCAAAAATCTCACGATTGATGTCCCAAAGGCTTATCAAATATCGAAGCAATTCAGGTTGGGCCCACATCCCTAGTGTAAGGAAAATTTTGAGGAGCCCGCAAGCCCTCAAAACCTCCAAGAAATTTGGATCATTCATTGCCTGGGTGTCCACATCTTCGTGTTCCCTTTCCTTTCAATCCACCATTTTCGACGATTTCTCTCTTGCAAAAGCCATTAATTTGAGTCAATCATCAATTTTGGCACATAAAAGTCAAATTTTAACGGTTAGTTCTTGTGAAAACTTGTTTTTTCCCTATCCACGGCACTGACGCTCCTGCTTTAGAAACAACTGCATCGGTCGACACAGATGGTCATGCAAATAACCCTTGGCCAGCGCAATTTCGTCCCGGGAAATCGCGCCGACCGAGGGAGAATTTTTTTCTCAAAAACCTCCCTAAAAATCCAAAAAAATGGTTAAAAGCATAAATAAATAGCATGAAAATGGAGCTCAGGGCTTTAACTGTTACCTGGAACTGGAAGCTCGTCAATTGACCTCCTAGATCTCCCACAATCCGCTCAAGAAAAACTAGGGAAAAAGTGGGTAAAAGTCTTCACTGCAAAGGTAAAATGGTAAAAGGTAAAAATATATTTACTTTTCCATTTTTTATTCATTTTTTCATGAAAATATCAGGTTTTGTAAATATTTTTGACCTATTTTTCCTCAAGGACTTGATAATATGCTTTGCCTTGCTTGTGCAACGACAGGTGATGGATGTTCAACGATGGCGATGAGTCATATTTCAGCGCTTTTCTCGACTTGTTAAACCCATATGAAAAGATTGTTGAGTATTTTTCCCTTTTTGACTAGTTCAAGAGAAAAAAATGGGGGGTCTGCTTTCAGTTCTTTTCTGACCCTTTAAAAATGAAAATATGGTTGAGCCCTTGTCGTTTCAAACTCGATAACGGATGCGCAACATCGTGCACCCATTATAAATTTACCCCTTTTTCGGGCTAGGAGGAACTATTTACGAAAAAGGTAATCGAATGAAATGGTCATGCAGTTCTCTCAAGTATTGTTTTCTACCTTTTCGGGCTCGAGAGACACGAATGTACGAAAAGGGACCATGTGGAGTTTTCTTTTACCTGTCTTTTTCAAACTCTCTAAACATGAAAAAGGTACAGAGTTACACCTTTGTCAGACTTGTTAAACTATTAAATGACATCAGATTTGTCACCATGATGAACACAAGCTTCTCCTTCCTAGGGCTCGTTAAACTTACTAGGTTGGATTCGTCTGAAGGATGAACTTACAGTGTAAGCATATTCTATCCCCTTCAAGCTTGTGATTAAAAACTAATTGGGTAATCGCTAGAAATGGTGGGGGAAAAATTTGGAAATCTATCGAGTCGTGTCGGCAGCTCACTCTTGAACATGACACTCTTTGCTTCGTGTTGGGTTGGGACATCCTCCTTTACATCGTTGACCTTCTTGGGTTTAGGCCATTCATTTTTGCCTTCCATTTGATCTCTGCTATGTCACCATGACCACTAATCCTATGGATCCAAAAGTTGCTAAACTTCCAGTTGTGTCACTGATATGTTCAAGAGTTGTCCTTCTGTAGTTACACCTACCTCCATTTCTCTGTATCATCCAAAATCATTTTGCATCCTCTCGTCTCGCGTCGATGATGTGGAATTCATTATGGCCCTCCTTCAACACGGTCACTTTTCATCGACATCAGCTCATTATCCGAGAATTTGATCAAGAGACTCCCTTCTAGTACCTTAGAGCTTGCATGCCTCAATGGCAAGTTCTTCGCAGTTGATGACAAGTTCACATCATTGGCTTTCGATTGAGTGATATCACGGGTGTTTGACTTCAGTTCCTGTATTCAAATTCTGTGAATTGTGCTAATAGTACCTTAAGGGCCATTTTCATTATTGATGGTTTCTCTCGTGCTTGTTAATAGTTTACATTATTGACTAGTAATCAAGTGACTTTCTAGTATGTTCGATGTCAAAACATCTATTCGCATGCTAGGATCTGTAATTTGATTGGGTCGTGTTGGAGCACAAGACCTTGGACTCAGATCATGAAAGTCCAAGTTGCAAAGTGGTGTGACATGGTTATGATGATATGAATGTCTTTATTAGATGGCTGGGTACAACCAAACCATGCTTTATCATATGTGATCCTTCTCATTATTGGATGGTTGTGACCATACCTTGGTTTCGTTATGATCCTCTTTGACGGATGGATGTGCCCATACCTAGCCCCATTTACATGATCATTCTCTAGATGGCTGCGTCCCTGCCATGATTAATGTATCATTTGATAGAGATCTCAGTTTATGTATATGTATCTATACTTTCTTGCAGGTTTTCCAATGACAGAGTGGTTCCCTGCACTGATTTATAAATCATTTCATCCCTCACTCTGGTCTAGTCTTCACACTTTAGGGGGAATCTGTTACACAAAATTTTGTCACTGTCCTTATACTCTCAATTCCTTGATCTTGGAGGACCTCTACAGTGAACCTCACATGCTTTTCCTTCATGGAGAAACTCCCATTATGTCCCTCTTCATGAGCAGATCATTTCCCTTTTGCACCATTTCCCCTGAAGCTTCTATTTTGCCCAATTTACAAGATTGGCGCTAATGGCCTTTGTCTCCCCCGCACTGATGTGTAGAGATTAGCACTATTCTTCATGCCGATTAGTGTGACTGAGCTGTGTTCCAGTCACATCGATCTTGTTATGGAAAGTTGCTCTGTAACAGAAGTCTGGTAAATGGTTTGGCCGAATGAGGTCGAGGATGTCAGTTTGGGCTCCTTTCTCCTATAATGATGGAACTACCTCAAGGGATAAGTCCTTCTCCCATGAGAAGAGGATCCATCTCCCATCCATATTTCCTATATACACCTCCCTTCTTCCCAAGCACAAGCTAGTTAGAGTGTTGGTTGATTGCGAATATACTATTTTGATTTGACAAGCAAGCTATTACTAGTTGTAGCCATCTAGTTGTGTGAGGAATAAGTGTGTTTGGTTTGAAGTGAAACCTAAAGGGAAGAGCCTTTAAAATATTTTTATTTGAAGCCATCATGAAGTGCTAGCAGAAGTGTGTGGGAACTTGGTCTTGTCAGAGGAAGACTGCAACGCCAAGACAAGTGGTTGTAATCTCTCTTCGATATTAATATATGCAACTATCGATTGATTTCCTACATGTTTTTTAATATTACATATTCTTGTCTTAGTGCTTCTTGACTCATTAAGTAGGTTGAATTACAAATTTTCTATTATTATGTTTGTATGTTGTTGTTGTTTACTTGTTTTAGGAGCTTGAAGAAGGAAGCAAGAGATTGCTGGAGTGAGCAAGTGAGGACATCATCAAGCAAGATAAGCGACCAAGAGTTAGGCCCTCTTGATTGATTCTAATATAAGGAAATCTTCCATAGTATGTATTTGTTGTGGCTAAACCCATTATCAGGCTAGAGGAATTTGTTCACATCCACACTTATAATTTTACTTCACCACACTGACTCATGCTCCACCATATGATGCTTATGCTGAATCATCACTGATGACTCATCATCCTAAATGTCTCCAATAGGGTCCACTGAATACTCACCATACACACCCGAATATAAATCTGACATGTTGTCAATAACTCCATATGACTCATGCTCCTCAAAGGCATCCTCTCATGAATCCATGGACTCATCCAAAGAAGAATCCTCACCCTGAAATTCAAGAGGAATCTCTTCCTACTCTATCTCTATCATCTCCTCAGTGTCACTCAAGCATGAGTGTTCAGGTCCTCAAGGTCCCTTACAGATGAAGTAAAGTCCCTTCCTCCTCAGTTCATTCTTGCTGCATGATGCACCAAACCTGAGAAATTCCTCCCTACTCAACTGTATTCTGAATAGCTTAATGTTCTGCTCAACCAACCTTTCAGCTAGTTCATAAGGAGCAGGTGAGACCAATTGTTTTCTCCTCCAAATGGTCAACAATATAGTTTGGAACTCCCTACAAATGGCATCACGATCTCCCATACATGAAGACAAAATGGACTATATTTGTGTTATGATCGCGTGAGGATGATTTTTCCTAATGCTAATGAAGCATTGAAAAAATTGATGAATCAAGCCATCACACTCCAGATCAAACATGATTTCATATTTTCTTACCATGGCCATGATTTCTAAAATATCAAGCTTCTTCCCAAAGGTAGATCCTACACTATTGCCCAAGTCCTAGAAAGTCTCTACTATAAGTCTGAAAACTCTCCTCATAACATCATCATTATAAGGAGCTATAGGGATGATCAATCTCACAATGTTACTGAGACAAAATGCAAATGGAATTCTAACCCCTTCACCAGGTTCCTCCAAGAACTTGTGTTGTATGAGAGTAAGCATAACTGGTTTTAGCACCCAAATTATGTTTTTCCCTCCTAACTAGTTCACTACAGAAAGGAGTGCATCCAATTTGAAAAGGACTTCCCATGTGGCCTTCATGTGTTTCAAATTTGACCCAAGTGCAAGTATTTTGTGCTCAATCTTTGACTTCTTCTGCAAATCACCTGCTTGTTCCTTCTAAAGGATGGCATAAACCCCTCTTGAAAAATGTTCATTGTTCTATTTGGTTTTTTGGTCCACTGTATGGTTCAATTTCTTCAATCTTGTTAATATTTATGTGAGTTTATCCATGGTTTAAAAAAATAACATTTGTGATAATGAGGTCACTATTTTTGATTTTGTTGACTGTAAAATTCCCTTCCCTTCAGATTTCACAAATTTCAACAATTTATGGGTTTGTGATAAAAGTCTCACTAATAACCTTTTCCAAACAATTCCTTGGCACACTACTATAGGTTACAAATTTCATTTTTATTTCCCAAGCATTAAAGTTTCCAATAATTGTTTGTTATATTAAACTCAGAAACATTAAAATACGCTGGTTGGAACACTGACATCAGACTCATCATATTGCAAACCCAGAAAGCAGGAGATAACCCCTCATTACTAGTCTTCAAAACTGATAGAAACATATAAGCACAAGAAAGGTAGAACTTGGTAGGTATGCAAGGAAAAATGCACTGCTATAGGAACAACCTTCTCCATAAATAAGTTGTGATCTCTGTCTTTCCTATAGGTGTTTTGATCATTCCAACACACACTTGCTCTGCTTCAACAGACATAAAATACCAACGTTCCTTTGGACCCTTTCAAGCTCTAAGAGAATGCCTAGCTAATGATTTGCTAATGAAATTGATGAATGAACTTAATACTTCTGGTGGACTTGCAAAATACAACCCCTACTATTTATCCTTACTGATAATGTGTTCTAGGAAACTTCATTCACCATAAAATTTTGGCTTCGATAATTTGTTAGGTCCCTATAATAGTAGTGATTTTACCATTATTATTTTTATTTTAGCCCTCTATTTTTATTGTTGTGAACCATTTTGTGCCCATATTGTTATTATTGTGCCCCATATAAGCCCGCTATTGTTATTGTTGTGCCCTTACATTATTATTGTTATGTCGACTCTCATTATATTGTGTCCCCTTAGACTCCTATATATAAAAAGGAAGTTTTGTCATTTGTATCATCCAAGAATTATTAATTTGTGTAATATAAAGGAGGTTCCCCCTTGAAGAGGCTTATTTTGAATTTGTTGATCTATCTCTTCTTCTATTTTGTTAGCTGGTTGAATAACATTTCGTATCAAAGCTTTGGATTCTATGGTTTCACTGCTTCAAACAGGTCATCGTGGAATTTTCACTATAACTTTTTGTCTACAAAGCTTCAGAAGCTAAAAAAAAAAACCATTTGAGATGACATTGTTATGAACGTCTTTTTTGAATTTTAGGCCGTTTATTGCTATAATTTTAGAGATATGAACCATGGAAGTTAGGGTTGTTGCAGGATCTCGAATTCTATTGCAAACAAGTGACCTTGGGAAAATCATCATAACTTTATCTCTAAGAATCATATTTAAATTTCGTAAAATGTGAAAGAAAGATAACGAAATGTAGTTTTTTGGATATCATTTCATGGCCTAAGGTTGAAACAGTGACACGTGGAACTTCATACAAGTTCGCTCTATAGAACTAGTCTATAATCAGATCATTGTGGGAGATTGGGCTAAACGATTTATTGGAAAAGCCAATCTTGATCAGACTTGTGGGGTTGGAAAGAGGACATATAGGGCTACTTTAGGAATAAATTTCAGACCTTAGAAATCCAAAATTACATAGATTCAATAGATTAAATATCAAGCTCCTACAAAGAAAAAAAAAGGTTTGTAGTCTTTTCAAAAAATTGCATAAATTTTGTTTAAAAAAATAGTTTGAAGTGATTAAAAGGGCATAGTGAAGAGAATTATCATTAGTTGATGCCCCAAGGAAATAAAATGGAAAAACTTAGTAATAAACCCGAAATCTCTACTATGACACATGAAGACGAGGAAGAAATGCAACATGATATATCAAAATTACGAGACCAAGAGCAACAAATTTCGCGCTCACAAAAAGTAACAGAAGATAAGATGGATGGTTTGAAGAATGACATCAATTTTATAGAAGCAAAACTAAAAGATAACATTGAAGATTTGAAGAAAGACATGGAATATTGGAAGGAAGGTTTGACAAAGTTGCTACAAGAGAGGCTTCCTAATGGCGAAAAGGTAGTAGAGAAAACTCATGATTATAACAAGAGAAATGTTAATCATGATTTGAAGAAATACAACATTGAAGATTTTAAGAAAGACATCGAGGATTTGAAGGAAGGTTTGACAAAGTTTCTATAAGAAAGGCTTGCTAATGGTGAAAAGGTAGTAGAGAAAACTCATGATGAGAACAAAAGAAATGTTAATCATGATTTCATAGACTCTAATGTTGGAACGAAGACCCACCACGTTCCAAAGATCAATATGAGGAATTTTGATGGAAAGGATCCTGTAACATGGATACTACAGATGGAACAATATTTCGATCTACATAATGTGCAAAAAACAAAAAAGGTACACATTGCAACTTTGTATTTGGAACCCAATCGGTTTGTATGGTATCGATGACTTTTCTCTTGTAAAAAAATTGTAACTTGGTCAATTTTTATGGAGGAAATGATAACACATTATGTAGATACAAAGAGCAACACCTTATTTAGCAAATTGATAAATCTCAAACAAAAGGGTTCAATGGTGGAGCACATTGAGGACTTCCAAAAATTAAATATAAGGGTAAATGATATTCTAGAGGAGCATAGGATTGATGTGTTCATAGGGACTTTAAAGGATAACATCCAACATGGGGTTTGGCTTTGGGAACTTGATTCATTGGAGAAGGCATTCAAGGTGGCAAAAGAAATTGAAAGCAAAATTATGGCAACAAAGAAGCCTACCACTTACAACTATAAATATGGAAGTGTTTTTACCCCTATCCTTCCACAACCTACAAGGTTGAAACCACAAAAATTGGAAGGAAAAAGAGAAAAAGTGCTTTGTTAAAGTTGTGATATCAAGTACACTATAGGTCATAAGTGTACTGAGAAGAAATTATTTTACATACATTGTGAAGAGGAGGAAGAAAACGAACAAGAAATGTCAAAAGAAGAGGATATACACTAGGAATCAACCCTAGAGAAGAAGACATGAATCCGATCATATCTTGTAATGCATTGGTAGGAATTACCACTCCTCAAACTATCAAGATAGAAGGACATATCAAGAAGAAAAAGGTAATAGTGTTGATTGATTCAGGTAGTACCCATAATTTTATTCATTGTAAGATAGCCAAGGAATTGAATTGCTTCCTCTATTCAACACTAGAGTGTCAAGTGATGGTTGCAAATGGAGGAAGCATAAATTTCTTTGGAAAGTGCCATAATATCAAACTCCCCATGGGAGAATATGTATTGAATAGTCCAATGATTTCTATTCCAATGGGTGGTGCTGATGTTGTACTAGGCGTACAATGGCTACAATATTTGGGTAAGATAACTTTTAATTTTCAAGAACTTTTCTTGAAATTTTTTTGGGAAGTAAAGGAAGTTGAACTAAGGGGTATCACAGGGAAACCGAGAAAGATAATAAACTATAATGACATGAAAAAGCTTCTAAAGAAAGAACAATGTGGGGTAGTTGCACAATTATGTTCACTAGAGGTTCCCACATTGAAATTACCTATTTCTCCAGATCTCCAAAATGTCTTGGAAAATCATTCCAAGGTATTTGAGACTCCCAAAGGCATCCCACCTATTCATGATCATGATCATGCTATTCATTTGATTCTAGGAAGTGTTCGTCCAAACATCAGGCCCCATAGATATCCCTATACCCAAAAGAGTGAAATTGAACGTATGGTTGTAAAAATTCTAGAAGCTGGTCTAATTCAACCTAGCCAAAGTTCTTTCTCTGCTATAGTAGTATTGGTGCATAAGAAGGATGGATCATGGCGCATGTGTCTGGATTTTAGGGAGATAAAAAAAATCACTATTAAAGATAAATTTCCCATTCCCATCATTGAGAATTATTGGATGAATTACATGGATCAATTTACTTCACCAAGTTGGTTCTTCATTCAGGATATCACCAAATCATAATGAAGATTGAAGACATTTTGAAAACAACATTAGAACTCATGAGGGTCATTATGAAATTTTGGTCATTCCTTTTGGCCTTACCAATGCACCTTCTACATTTCAAGTTTTGATGAGTTCCATTTTCAAACCCTTCCTTAGAAAATTTGTGTTAGTATTTTTTGATGATATACTAATCTACGACAAGTCTTGGAAGGATCAGGTTCAACACATTGACAGGGAGGTCAAACTATTGGAGGAGAAACAATTATATGCAAAAAAATCAAACGTTTCTTTAGAGTACAGGAGGTGGAATATCTGAGTCATATTATATCTCATTAAGGTGTTAAGGTAGAACCTAGAAAAATTACGCCAAACTTCACTAAAATATTTATTGTGGAATGTGATGCCTCAAGGAATGGAATTGGTGATTTTTTTTTTTTTTTTTTTTTTTTTTTTGCATAAAGGATAATCTATTAAGGAGAGAAAGTATTTACAAAAATTACATCGTTTGAGAGGGGCATTGCCCAGCCCTCTGGCAAAAACATCTGAAACTGACTATCTATCCAGCTATTTCCTGTTACTATATAATGTCCCTGATTAAAAGCCTGGACATAGGACATGAAAAACCTGACTCTTGGATAGCCATACAGAGAGCCAAAAACAACCAGACCCTTTGACCCCTGTAGACTCTACCATTGACACTGTACTGACATAGACAAGCCTTCAAACGAAGAACAGAAAGAGAATTGGTAACGACCCATCTGATAGAAAAAAAATACATTGATTTATCACGGCAAAACCTGGAAAAAGAGCAACCATGGAGACTCAGAAAGGGTGATTTGGGTCCTCCGGAGGCGACAGATGCTGTGGGCTTGACGTATCCAGCCAATTCGCCATCTCCTCGTCCCATTGAAACTGTTCCTCGAGGCGCGGCTGAATTGCGCTGTGTATTTCCTCGCTCGCTTGAGTAGGCTGAGCTGGAGGCAGAGCTTCCTGCTCCAGAGAGTCAGAGTTCAAGTTCTCCTGAACTTGAATTGGGTGATGCTGAGATGGCGGGGCAATAACTGAGAGAGGACGGAGCATACGGAAGACCCTTCCCTCCATGTCTCCCAACAAAATTTCACTAGACTGTAATTCTGCAGGCGCCTGAGAAGGGGAGGGATTTTCATCAGCTGCTGCCTCCGAGAGATAAATTGACACATTCACAATGATGTCAGAACTCAGAAGCCTTCCAGGGATTCTAAGGCGGATAGGCAGGTAAGAATCCGGCGACATCAGGAAGTCCTGCTCAGAGGACGAGGATGAATTCGCCATTGTCACCCTGGGGACGAAGGAACTGACCTCCTCGCCTTCAGAGGCCCGGCGTGTACCAACTCTCCCACCTCGACGCGGTAAACCTCTGCTTCGAACCATGGCATTAAACTTGCAGGCAATTATGTGAGGCTTCGCCACCCTGAAGCAATCAAAATGAAAAGTAACAGGCCCGACTCCAGAACCTTGTGAGTTTTTCTGGGTTCTGAGCGACTTAGCAATATTCATAACTATCCAAGCCATAGCGTTCAGCTCACACAGGCGTGAATCGTCCGGCAGGTGATTCATTAAGGACGCTGAATGAATGCTGTCTGAGGCTGGCGGCGAGAGTTTAAGAGCGGGCATAA
Organism: Pinus taeda; assembly: GCA_000404065.3. Classification (NCBI taxonomy): domain Eukaryota; kingdom Viridiplantae; phylum Streptophyta; class Pinopsida; order Pinales; family Pinaceae; genus Pinus; species Pinus taeda. The sequence goes on along the minus strand of APFE030461943.1, from coordinate 28,653 downwards.
ATGCTTCCTCGGCTGAGGAGAAGCCACCTGCCCTTCGCAACCCCGCGTGGCCGGCGTGTAGAATGCTACCTAGCTTGCCCATCACCCGCATCCGGGTGAATTGGTGATATTTTAATGCAAGAAGGAAGAACCATTTCTTTTGAAAGTCGTCCAATCAAAGGAAAATATTTACACAAAGCTATTTATGAGAAGGAAATGTTGGCAATACTACATGCACTTAATAAATGGCGACTCTACCTAATGGGAAGACACTTCAAGGTAAAAACAGATAATGATATTCTTAAATAATTTTTAGAACAAATCTTATCTTCATAACATCATAAGAAATGGGTCACAAAGATGTTGGGTTATGGCTATGAAATCATCTACAAAAATGGGAAGCAAAATGTTCTTGCAGATGCACTGTAAAGAAAGGATGAGGATGTGAAAGCATTGCCTTGTTCCATTCTATCATCCAACCAGATTGGATAAATAGAGAAAGGGATGAATGGAAGAATGAGAAGTGTGGGAACTCATTCAAAAGTTGCAACAACATCCTAGCACATCTGATACATTTAGATGGAAAAATGATTCATTATGGTACAAAGATCTCTTATAGCTCTGTAAGAATTCCCAACTCAAACAAAAGATTATTTTGGAATTGCACGCCTCTCCTTGAGGAGGGCACTCTGGATTTTTAAAAACTTACCATAGGGTTAAGATGGATTTTTTTTGGGATGGCCTTAAATCTGATATTCAAAATTTTGCAGTGGAATGTTTGGTTTTCCAACAAAATAAAGTTGAGACAATTAAGACCCCGTGTCTGTTACAACCTTTATCCATTCCAAGTCAACATTAGGAGGAGGTTTTAATGGATTTTACATAAGTTTACCCAAGTCCTAAGGAAAGAGTGTCATCATGGTGGTAGTTAATAGAATTACCAAGTATGCACACTTTTGTGCATTATCTAATCCATTTAAAGCCAGTACAACTACTACTACATTTATGGAAACAATTCAAAAGATACATGGAAACCCAAAGATTATTGTAAGCGACAAAGGTACCATTTTCACTAGAAATTTTTGGACCGAATTGTTTTCTTGTTTGGGTACTCAGTTAGCTCATAGCTCATCTTATGATCCTCAATTTGATGGGAAAAATGAGATAATGAACAAATGTTTGGAAGGATATCTTCATTGTTTTGTATCTGATAAACAAACACAATGGGTCAAGTGGTTGTGTAGTGTACCTTCTTGGTGGTTTCTATGTGGTTATGATAATATCTATGGTCGTGTGTATAAGAACTGATTTCGGTTAATAGCATATTATCGATGTTTTCTCTTTTGATATCCTAGTTTGGACATAGGTGTATGCCATAGACGGTGATCTAGGATTGAGATACATAGATCCATGGATGATCATGGTTATGTGGAACATATGGTTAATTATGATTTATGGATGATATATGATTTTTATGATTATATATGCTTAATCTTGTATTGAGCAAGATGTGGCAGAAGACATGGTTATTTGCAAACAAAGGTGCTCAAATTATAAATGAATGTGGAAGTCATGATACATGAATTTTATGATTTTATATGTTTAATATTGTATTGAGTAGGATGTGATAGGGGATGTGGTTATTTGTAAACAAGGATGTTCAAATTATGAATAACTGCGGAAGTCATTTTTCTAGAACCAAAATCACTATGGAAGTCATGCACAAACTTTAGTAAAATGTGAATAAGTTAATTATAAAATTATTTGATTCCTTTGATATATGAGATTGTGATGTGTGCAAATCTTAGAACAAGGCCTTACCAACAACCCATCAGATGGGTATGAGCTCAAAATCAGTACCTTAAGGTGAAGCCGAATTTTCAAAGCAGAGTAGATGAGAAGCCATCAAAATTAGGGAGTGGAGTCCTAACTACATGAAAGATAAAGACGTGGAGTCTTGGATCTATAATAAAAGGATTAGGATGTGTAGTCCTAAATATTTAAAAGATCAAGGTGTATAATCTTATATCCTTGAAGTAGATCAGGGCGCAGAGTCATCAATCTACTAAGGCACAAAGATGTATGCAACAGGGATGCATAATCCCTATTCTTCGAAAGAAAAAAATACCTCTCATGGGCAGCTCAGGGATGAATTTCCTTAATAAAATATCATTTCTGACAATTCTAGAGTGGCTTTCTAAAAATAGAAAGTCATGTCTAGCAGCTCAAGTATGAATTTCCAAAAATATTAAATCATCTTCAATCAATGGGTAACCAAGTATAGTTGAAGGAAAATCACTTAACTTATCATTAATCAATCCTAATAATACATTACACTCTTTTTTATGCACTCATCAAATAATGTCATATTCCTCTTACACTCATTAAAGACATGTCATAAAAGATTCCTCTTACGCTGTGCCAGGTGGATGTTGGTGGCCACCCACCTATCCCATTTGGACCCCCACAACTGTCTCTTTCAGTTTTTTAGTTTTTGTAATTGTAGCACAGTTACTATTTTTAGCAGTTTTTTCAGGTCCTGAACTTCCGGAGCCGTTTTGAGGTCCTAAACGACGTTTTTTGGGAAATATGGGGGCAACATGGGTTCATAGACTAATGTTTCCCTTCCCAAAGTGGTAGTTCTTAGATAGATCTTTCTAACGAGCTATCATACACGTCAAACGGAGATCGTATGCCAAAGTTACAACCCCGGGAAATTGATGTACCAATTTACCCAAAACGGGGCTCACAATTTGGCGTTTCATCTTCTAGGGGTAGGTTTTGGAATGTGAAGGGTTTTCCATTGTTTCTCAACCATAAATAGGCCTTCGAGCCTCATTATAACACAGTTCAGAACAGTTCAGAGGATTGTAGCTGCACATCTCTTCTCAGAGATAAGCTACCATCACCCTAGCTGGTTTATTTTCATTTCTGGTTGTAAGCATATTTCAGTATTTTCCATTAATGAAATGAAGTATTATTTCCACTGTACCTCTTTATTTATGGTTATCACATCTCTGTATTTATGGTTATCTCTGTAATCTATTGCGTTCCTGTTTAAATCCGGATCAGTGGTATCAGAGCAGTTTGTTTTTTCTCTTTTTTTCTTTGCATGTCCCCAACGAGGTCGGGATATAAGGAGTTAGGGCTTGAACTGGTTGAACCTTTGAAAGACTAGCCTTGCAAATCCTGAAGGCCTCCCATGGCGGATGAGAAGAAAGACGAGGGGGCATGAGATCCTATCAAAATCTTGCTCGAAGAAGCCCTCGAGCGGCAAAGGAACGTGATGATGGATAGCTTTGCGCAGATCCTTCAACGGCTACCTAGAAGTGACGCATTGGCTTCCAGTAGCTACTCTGGAAACGCCACGCCCTTTAAGGTACAAGTTAATTTTGAAATCCCCATATTCAAGGGTCAAATAGACACAAATTATGTAGATAAATGGTTAAATCTGCTAGAGGGTTATTTTTTTGTTCATGAATTTTCGAGTCGGGAAAAGATTGTTTTCGCTCTTCTCAAAG
>APFE030461943.1:9215-20277 GCA_000404065.3 Pinus taeda | reverse complement strand
CCCTAGCTGGTTTATTTCCATTTCTGGTTGTAAGCATATTTGAGTATTTTCCATTAATGAAATGAAGTATTATTTCCACTGCATCTATTTATTTATGGTTATCACATCTCTGTATTTATGGTTATCTTTGTAATCTATTTCGTTCCTGTTTAAATTCGGATCATACGCCATCTTTAATGCATGTGTTACACTCTCTTTAATAAGGCATGCATACCTCTACTAAGTGGCATGAGTTACACTCCTCTAAATGGAATACAAGGCATGCATATTACTCCTCTTTTATGAAAATAATTTGTCGCTTCTCCTATATAGGTGTCTCATGTATTCTCACTTGTGGAGGGGGAGGTGCATTGTAATACCAAGAGTTGGAGAGACATGAAGAGGATTGTGAGAGGGAGAGTCTTGGAGAGAAGCCAAATGTTGTTGAAATGAATATGAAATTCCTAAACTAAATTACTAATTAGTTCTACTTGGTGGAGTTGTCCATGAGTGGTATTTGGAGGAAGTGAAGCTTATCTTCTTCAGCTTGCCTTGGATATCTCTCTACTATTGTATTTTGGTACTGTTTGTGAGTTCTTACAGCTTGGGGGTTCCAGGGGGAGAGGTGCATTGTAATACCAAGAGTTGGAGAGACATGAAGAGGATTGTGAGAGGGAGAGTCTTGGAGAGAAGCCAAATGTTGTTGAAATGAATATGAAATTCCTAAACTAAATTACTAATTAGTTCTACTTGGTGGAGTTGTCCATGAGTGGTATTTGGAGGAAGTGAAGCTTATCTTCTTCAGCTTGCCTTGGATATCTCTCTACTGTTGTATTTTGGTACTGTTTGTGAGTTCTTACAGCTTGGGGGTTCCAGGGGGAGAAGTTCTCCCTGAATATGGTTGGGTGGAAAACCGGATGGTTCAAATGAGTTGGTTAAGGAATCAAAGATGTGTAGAAAATTTGTGCAGGTTAACTCGATAATGCAATATAAATCAAAGTAGAATAATATAACCTACTTATACTATCAATTTGTGGAAGCTTAAAGATCGAGCTGAACAATATAACCAGAAGAAGAAGAATCAATGGCACAACACATGTGAAAATACTTTGGGGAAATCCTCAGATAAAACCCCACACTATTGTATTATCATACAAGGTGAAAATACATAGCAATTATACAAATTCTTAGCTCTCACAACTAGTCAACTCTCAGTACAATCCTCACAGATGCTCACAGGAAATCTTGGCTTATCTCCAACCTTCCTCTTTGCCCTCCAAGCTCCTATTTCCTTGTGTTGTTCCTTGTGGATGATTTTCCTATTATCAAGTGGAAAACCTAGCCTTCAAAACTGCACAATCCTCAAGGATGAATCCTTGATTGCATGCATGAGTTTTATCCATGAGAAAACACATGTAACTGATAGTACACTATCCTTGAACATTTATCTGAATTGGGTCTTTGTGAGAATAGACATGCATGAGTTTCTGATGAGGGAATCTTCAGTTAACTGGAGTAGCACTAGTTGAGTACGTTAATGCATCAACTGACTATTAACTCACTATTAGTTCCTTAAACAGTTTGGAACTAATTTAACTGGAGTTAACTTAGTAAACTGAGTTAAATAATTACAACTCAAATATAACTCAATCTTATCTCCTTAATTTAAGGGATAACTCTTGCATGGCTTCAAAAAGACTTCTAACTTGAATTTCTCCAACTAATTAATTTAAAATATATTAATTAATTATTTCCAAGTAGCTGTTAAGACTAAATTCAATTTTAATTCACAATTTAATTCAAGGACAAATTAAATTGAAATATTTTTGTTGCCATATTTCAACAAGATGGATCATATTCTCAGCATTTGGAGTTGCACATCTGATCAAGTATAATTTTTTTTCCCTGAAATTTTAGTATAACATATACATAAAAGAAAAAGAAAAAAATAGAAAATTAAATTGTTGTAAGCATCTAATTTAGTTTAAGCTTATGTTATTTAGAATCTTATTGGCTAGTTAAAAATGAAGACTAAGAACAGTCTATATGTATGGATGTTTAGATCTCAAGATTGGAAATATTATTAGTGTAGTTTATGGTAATAACCTTGGTATGGTAGCATTTGAGAAAGGAAAGCTGAATATTGCTAAAGGTAATTGAAATAAAGAATTTCCAAAGGACTTGGGTGAGAGTCTCGTGAGTTATGGTTTTGTTTCATTTTAATTGAAATAGGTAATTAGAGACATTTTTTAGAAATGGTTTCAAGATATGTTGCAAAGTGTTTGGCAATCTGTGAATGAGAAATGTTATTATTTTTACTATACATGCAAATGATTATGCATGAATAAGTGCTAACTTGCAACCTTTGGGAGAAGTCAGGAAATAAACACTTATTCAAAGTATACTTGGAGGAATCATTGGATCAACCCTTTAAATAAAAATGCAGAAATAATGGTAGCCATGAGTTTCAAAGAAAATAATTGAGGTAATTTCAGTCATTATATGCATGCAATATTAGCACATGTAGATAACAAGTAAGCATACATAATGCATTAAAAGAATCATCACTACTTAACTCTTATTTTGGAGTATCTCTTTACATATCTTATAATAGCTTAGGATGTTTGCCATGTGTTTGTATAGGAATGATTGAGTGAAAATAATGCTTGATGAATCTCAAAACCCTTCAATTCACTTACAGTAGATGAAATGGTTTGGAAAAGAACTTGGAAAATACATAAGTAATTATATATTAATTCACTGTTTCTATTTGTTATGTGTGGTTGTAGATTCAAGATTGCATACCATCTGTTTGAAAAAATCTATAAATGAGATTCCAAGAGTTAGAAGATTTGGTAGTTTAAGAAAATTTCATCCATGGGTGGTTTTGTAATGGTTCAGCCCAGCATCAGGGGGTATCTATGCCTTAAGGTCATGTAACCCCCCATCTAATTCCAAAAAAACACTTTTCTGAACCTAGATCGTAAATCTAGGTGATTTTGTAGATTACCGCTACCAATAGTGTGTGTTTGTTCTCAAGTTTTTGGGGAAGGATTAAGATGATTTAATTTCTGGTTTAATATGCCAATATTTGAAGTTTTAATTTATGAATTTTATGAGTTAAATAGGTTGGTTAAGAATCTTATATTCATGTTGCTAATGGTTGTCAAAATTTACTTAAGAGATGATGGCTGCCAAGTGTTTGACAAAATGCCTCAATGGTTGTATATTGTATGCTTGCAAACTGTTTGTCATAATGATTCAATGACTGTAGCTATTTACATTTATGAATTTTTTGTAAAAAAAAGAAACGCCTAAGTGAAATTAGGATTTGTAACCAAGATGTTTCTGGAATGCCTTAATGAATATGCGTGGTAATCCCATTGAGTTAAAATTCATGTTGATAAAGTCAAATTTGGGTAAGTGAATTGTTGTGGTGTCAAATTACATATGAAATTATAAATATTATATACCACTCCTATAGAAGTTGAATTCTCCTTTTAAGTAAATAATTCATAAGAATGTTATTTAAAACAAAATTAAATTAGTCACAACAAAAGTAACAATTAACTTATTGAAAATTGTGGCTCGTAAAATTTGATATTTATTCATCCCACTAAAGACTCTTTATTTTAAATATGATTTTTGAGCTTGAGGATCAAGTGATAGTTGTCATTTTGTAGTTTGAATTTTGGGTTTTAGTGAGGCATTGACTTTGGGTTTGTCTTGGGATTTGGAAACAAAAGAAAAAAAAAAATATCGCATTTTGAGATTAATGTTCAATATTTCTCTATAATAGTGATGGTTGGTAAGGTGGGGTCTTAGAGGTTGCCTCTGGCTGAATTGGTATAACACTTCCTTCCATACTACAACAAAAATGACCCAAGTTACGACACTTTTATTGATATCATCCACTATCCATCACATCATCTTTAGGAGAAAATTCTAAGGTTCAAGCAGTGGAAGATCACATTGAGCATCAACAATAGGTTCTCCAACTCTTAAAGTATAACCTCACTTTGGCACAAAATATAATGAAATAAGAAGAAGATCAACATCGTAGTGAAAGAAGTTTTGATGTAGGTGATTGGGTATTTATACGACTACAACCATACAAACAAATGTTCCTCAAGCAAACTAAGAAGGATAATAAATTATCACCAAAGTATTATGGTCCGTACAAGTTAATATTGGTATTATGGCATACAAATTGGATCTTCCTGCATCTTCTCGAGTGCACCTATTGCTAGAACTTGACGAGGAAAGAAAAATCATATTTGAACCTGAAGTAGTCATATAAATTAGAACTCGACAACTACAAAATCGATCAAGTTCAGAGTATCTCATCAAGTGGAAGAACTTAGCCACTGAAGATTCCACATGGGAGGATGATAATTTTATATAGAAGCATCCATAAATATGCAAGTGTTGAGGACAACACTTTTTTGAAGGAGAGGGGCATGTTAGGTCCCTATAATACTAGTAATTCCCCCATTATTATTGTCATTGTAGTCCCTTATTGTTATTGTTGTGCCCCTCTTGTCTCCATATTGTTATTATTATGCCCCATAGAAGACCACTTTTTTTTATTGTTGTGCCTTTACATTATTATTGTTATGTCAGCTCTGATTATACTGTCCCCTTAGACTCCTATATATAGAAAGGAGTTTTTTTCATTTGTATCATCCAAGAATTATTCATTTGTGTAATGTAAAGAAGGTTGCCTCCTCAAAGAGGCCTATTTCGAGTTCGTTGATCTATATCTTCTTCTATTTTGTGAGTTGATTACATAACATAATTGGCTCAAGTTACAATCACCAAAGAAATAAGACATGATCATAAATCCTCTATACCTACACGCAGCTCTCCAAGATTTAACTACTAGTTATGCATACTGCAAAAATAACTGAAACAATACACAAAGGAAAATTATGCATGCACAATAACCATGAGTCATACAACTATCAATTTCGAAATGACCACCAACAGTGATTCTACTCCAGACAGTCGAGAAACAGTGATGCCACGATCTGTCCATGTACACCTCTGCATCAATACGACTGCAAATTATGCCCAATGTATTACGCCATTCATCCATGCATCTAATAAGTCCCCCACAATTACACACTCCACCTTCAGTCTCAAAGAAAATTAGATGGATTTTCCACCTTGATTATCAATAAAATCTACATGCATAATGAAGATTAGACTCGGCCAGGAGAGACACAATCTCAATTTGTATTTTTCATAGTCAACTGCCTTCCAATTATTACTTCGTTTTGGTGCATCCTCCCAAGTGACCCTCGACCCGCTGCGTTCACTGCTATTTTTTTTCGAAAATTAATCTTATTTGGCCCAACATCAACAATCTCGGCCCAGACAAGTAAGAAGGGCTCAATCACAGGTTTTCAGGGTGTAAGGCTTCTGATTTGGTTTGACTCGCTCAAGATCATATATCAATTACCAATGATCCATGTGCAGCTTAGTTAATTCGCATGCTATGTAAATTCAACGTGCATAAGTGTGTTGAAATTTTCACTAGGAATGCACCTGTCTATGATCCATCACATCGAGTGTCATGGTATCCTTGATTCTGCTTCAATACAAAACTTGGTCAATCCAACTTCACTCATCGATCTACATGTGGCTTGTCTAATCGTGAAAATTTGTATAACCAAACGGATTTTCTCACGACCTGGTCACTTATTATTGTAGTTAATGTCGTTCACACATAGATTACTTGACCAATTTAACTTCCGCCCAGAATGTACAGTCGCTCTGCGTGGTCGTGTAGGTCCCGAGCCAAACGTTCACATCGATCCGAGACAATGAATGGATAATTTCTTATTTCCTCTAATTCTTACACAATGAATCACATGTGATCAACACGTTCTAACTGCCCAATACCAGATCAATTAGTGCAATCACAGTCTACATTTAATTTTGCAATTCGATCCACTATAATATTCGGCATAGATTGAACTTTGACCCGATGTAGTGGATTGATGATACAACAAATTCCAATCACGTATCCAATGCAATTTTTTTCTTACTAATCTGGCTACAAATAATATTACAATGGGACTCGGAAAATTTGAAATAACCACAATTAAACACATAACTCGTACCCTGAATATAATAAACTTGGCCCATTAAATGAGACATATATAATACCGCTTGACCAAGTTAAAATTCAATCTGCAACAAGGGGTTTGTTTTATCAATCGGTACATTCTGCAAAAATGCAGGATTTGATCTTCCCACTGGTGATAATAACCAGAAATGCAAGTAATCGGGTTACCAAAGATGAACTTTTGGTCTTTAACAAGTTAACTCAATCTCCAAATTACCTACAAACTCCAGTAGATCACATGTAACAAACAATATTCTAGTAATGCAGAAACTTGATTTTAACCCACAATTCATGCTCTAATACCATTGTAATATCCCAAACGAGATATTTTTCCAATTACATAGAATTTTAACTCAACTAAAATTTCCAATTACATAGAATTTTAACTCAACCAAAATTTCTACGTTAAATTACCATTCAATTAATCAGAAGATTTCTATGTAAAATAGAACAACTAGAGTGCATGCGATTCAATAACACGATAAGTAGAAATAATCTCAACTTTTCTTATAATAGATAAACTGTGTTACATGCAAATACAACCAATATAGCTAAGATGAAAAGTTGGCATCGAGGAATCTGCTCCAATGTTTCACCGACTCTCCCAAAACTAAACTAAAATCAATAATTGCACCTGCGAACTCTGGCTGAATCCACCAAGGAGATGTGGTGGGTTTTCATCCTCTCTCACCAAAATCACCAGAGGGTTTCCGTCTAGGGGCTACCAATGAAGTAGAGAATTAGGTTCTCAACCTATCATATAAGAAGTAATTTCAAATCTAATATGTACTCTAATGGGTTCCTCCTCTTTTATAAATCTCGTGGACCCCTCTAGAACATCCTATTTTTTATATTTTTAATCACGAATCACTTCTCCCACTTTTATTTCAATTAAAATATTATTTTTGATGTGGGAAAAGGGTAAATTAGCCACCATGCCTCCTCAAGTCACTGGAAATCACTTCTAACCATCCCGACCTATAGATCTTCTCATTCAGATAATGAAAATCTATCAAACTAAGGTGTTCTGCCATGTATTCCTCCCAAAATGCCACCTTAAGTGCATTAATTGAGTCAGGAACATTAATAACTCTGTTTTTTGAAAGGTGTTAGAATGTAATAGAATGAAAGGAAAACTGTGTAGATGATGGCATATACCAAAAAAATTCCATCAGACCTCATAAAAACTCCTCAAAACCCCTCCAAAATCCCTTGGGCTCACTGAGGATGCCAACCTGCATCTATGGCCTATTTTCCCCCAACTCTGAAAGTCCATCTTATCCATGCTAGAAGGAATACCAAAAAAAGGAACATTACACACATATCTCTGAGACTATTTCTGAAATATCCATTTCTCAGAGTGGACACGATTTTCAATAGCATAAATTACCCAATTTATTGGTAGGATGAACAAAAAACCCTTATGTAGCCGAGCCATGGCTAGTAGCCAAACCCTAGCGCTGTAAACCCTGAGAGGTATAAATCAATGGTTGTAAGTAAAAAGAAGAAAAAAAATTGAGTTCCCAAATTCCAACTTGGGGTTAATTTAGAAATTATACACCTGTGTTGAGTATTCTGGTCATAGACCCTAAAAAGAAACTGAATGAAGTCTTGTCCTCAAAGAACTAGGAAACCCTATAAAATTTAGACTCTATGCTTCCAATAGAAGGACAAGAATCAATGCGACCATGGCATAGATCATGGGGTCATTGCATAAGACAAACCTATTAAAACCAAAATATCCTTGAAGAGATTAGCAAGGTGCAAAATTGAAGGAGTTATTAAAACACATATTTGACAAGATAAGATTATGCAGTCAATGCTTTGAGTAAGGATGAAATATACCTGAGTGAATAGGAAAGCTACCGAGGTGTTCATTAGAGTCAAAAATAAATTCTAGGAGGGTAAATTTATGAAATCCCATCGCCATTAGAGGTGTAGAGCCTCAATAGTAAACAAAATAAAAAAGAGAGAAGAAGATGCAAATGACGACCGAATTGGAGAGGGAGGTACGGAGATTACCCTAAACACCCAACAAGTATTAACACCGCTCAATTGAACCAAGAGATACCACCTGTTGAAACTCTGATAGACCATGTGACGAGGTGAGGTGTTTCTTTCACACACAACCATGAGAGCCTATTAAATGTAATCAACAACCCTGGAATGCGATGCATGTGCAACGAATTGTGAAGTAAGTCGAGAGATAACCCAAGGTTCCCATATAAATAAAATGATAAAAAGATTCATTGAGACGAGGTAGAAAGAAGGGGGTTAGGGCTTGTATTTCGAGGTAATTATTGTGATGGATGGAAATAGGAGAAAGGGAGTAAGTGCACAATGAAGAATCACCCATAGAGAATACTCTAGATGCGCCTTGAGTTTAAGTTGATTGTGGATTACTAGAATATTCTAGGAATCTGACAGACATGGGTGAGGTTAATTATTTGACCTTTCCCATGTCCACTGGATCCCAAAATATTATGGAAATATGTAATCCACATAAAAATACTCATAGATGTGTTATGAATATTAAAATATTTATTTCATATTTCATTCTTTACATTTTAATAAATTAATTATTGAATAGCCAAAACCAAGAGGAGATTTAAATTAAAATAAACTATAACTCATTGTACTTCGACAATTATTTATAAAATATTATGTATTTATAATATTTTGAGCGTTTATGTTCACACATCACTATTACTATAAAAAAAAAAAAATCTACTTGCTCACAAATCAGTTAAATCTGCATGTTGTTAGACACGTTCAATTGCAAGTTGTTGAAGGTTAAATGAATTTTCCAGTGTTGGGATTCTCATAAGCAAGATATTTTATCTGGCTGGGATATTTTATAATAAACTTTGACTTTGCTGGAATTGAATTTTACTTTTTCCTCATTTTAAATTGTGAAACCACTTTCTGGTTGAGAAAATATTTCCTTGCCTACACCTCTCTCTCCCATCGTCTCATTCCACAACTCATGAAATGTTAACAACCTCAAACCGACAAAAAAAAAAAAAAAAAACCAAAATCAAAAGCTTTGGCAAATAGTGAGGAATAGGCAATCTAAAAATGATTTGTACCCTCTTACTTCGCTCACACCCTATATAAAAGGTGACAGGAAGATAACAGAATGTAGTTTTTTGGATATTGGTTTTAGGGCCTAAGGTCAAAGAAGTGACAGGTGACACTTCGTACAAGTTCACTCTATGAAACTAGTCTATAATCAGGTCATTATGGGAGATTGGGCATAACGATATATTGGAAAAACCCAATCTTGATCAAACTTGTGGGGTTGGAAAGAGGACTTAGAGAGATACTTCCGGAATAAATTTCATACCTTGGAAATCTAAAATTACATAGATACAATAGATTCAACATCGAGCTATAGATACCACTCCTGAAACTCTCAAGATAGAAGGACATGTCAAGAAGAAAAAGGTAATGGTGTTGATTGATTCAGATAGTACCCATAATTTTATTCATTATAAGATAGCTAAGGAATTGAATTGCTTCCTATATTCAACACTAGAGTGTCAAGAGATGGTTTCAAATGGAGGAACTATAAATTGCTTTGGAAAGTGACATAATATCAAGCTATCCATGGGAGAATATGTATTGAATAGTCCAATGGTTTCTATTCCAATGGGTGGTGTTGATGTTGTACTAGGAGTACAATGGCTACAATATTTGGGTAGGATAACTTTTAATTTTCAAGAATTTTTTATGAAATTTTTTTGGGAAGGAAAGGAAGTTGAATTAAGGGTTATCGTAGGGAAACCGAGAAATATAATCAGCTCTAACGACATGACAAAGTTTCTAAAGAAAGAGCAATGGGGGGTAGTTGCACAATTATGTTCATTAGAGGTTCCCACAGTGAAATCATATATTTCTCTAGATCTCCAAAATGTCTTGGACAATCATTCCAAGGTATTTGAGACTCCCAAAGGCCACCCACCTATTTGTGATCACGATCATGCTATTCATTTGATTCCAGGATGTGTTCGTCCAAACATTCAGACTTACAGATATCCCTATGCCCAAAAGAGTGAAATTGAACATATGGTTGCAGAAATGCTAGATGTTAGTATAATTCAACCTAGTCAAAGTTCTTTCTCTGCTCCAGTAGTATTGGTGCATAAGAAGGATGGATCATGGCTATTGTGTCTAGATTATTGGGAGCTCAAAGAAATCACTATTAAAGATAAATTTCCCATTCCTATTGTTGATGAATTATTGAATGAATTACATGGATCAATTTACTTCACTGAGTTGGATTTTCGTTCTGTAGGTTTTAACCCCATACAGAAATTACCTGCATACGAATTATAAATCACAGGAAAAATAAAAATGCGAGAGCATAACACATAAAACACATATACACAGATATTTCCCACTGGATCTCAAAACCGAGACTACCAGCTTAATTTTTCATTATATTCCTTTCAATGTTACAATACATATTAATACATGCCGAAGCATCTAATACCATGGACTGAAAAACCATCACGTCCAAAAAACATGTGCGAAAATCATGCACAAAACCATAAGTGGGTCCGCCCAACCTAACATAGGGTCAAAAACCAAAATTTCCCGGGGCGTTGCCCTGGACCCCATAAAGTGGGGTTACGGGTACCCCTCAAACCCCTTGTTAACTATGTGGAAAGAATATAACACAACCCAACAATCTCCCACTTGTTGTTTTCTTTCCACAGGGGGCCACAGGAGAGCTTAGTCATTTTTCCAGCCTGAAATGCCCATTGTTTCTCTACACCAAGAGAACTTCTCAGAGCTCACAGATTTTGTCAATGCATCTGCAGTATTCTTCAAAGTGTCCACCTTTACTAGCAACAACTTTTTTGTCTTCTACCATACCCCTCACAAAGTGATACTGAACATCAATGTGCTTTGTCTTTGAATGGTAAGCAGGGTTCTTTACCAAGA
>APFE030461940.1:0-10594 GCA_000404065.3 Pinus taeda | reverse complement strand
AAGGTGACTTATGGAGTAAATATAAAAAATGCTTTATTTATTTACCATACCTCTCATTTATTTATATTTTTGTTAATTATGCTTTATTTATTTACCATGCCTCTCATTTATTTATTTTTTATTAATTTACCATACCTCTTTTATAAATATGGTATTTGGGCCTTTGGCCCATAGGATTCACTTAAATAAAACCTATTCTTGAAAATGAGCGAATGGAAGGTTGTAACTCCTAATTTCAAGGGCTAAATTTACCTTTTTTACCGTCTCCCTTAAAATAAGGTGGGCTATTTGAGGTGATTTGTAAAAATGTACTATGATACAAAATATTCGCCCACTAAAAATTTAAAACCCCTTAATTTCGCCAAAGGGCAAACATTCGCCCCTAAAATTATCCTTGGATCAAACAGAGAGAAAAAGAGGCAGAAAAGACAGAACAAGAAGAAGTGTCCCCTGAGACTCTAGAAAGAGAGACAATAGCTTCTCTCACTACCCTCGGTACCCCCATTAAGCCAAAACAGAAGAGGAAAAGGCAAGCCTCCATGTATTCCAGGGCTAGGAAGAGCTCAAGAATCAAAACAGGAAAACCCCAGCCTTCTTCAAAAGTGCCAAATATAATTGAAGATTCACCCTTTCCCCAAGGAAAGGAATCCCTTTTTAAGGCACCTATCACATATGAAAGGGGGACTCCTAGATCTCCTACATGGAAAAAAAGGTAGAACTACAGGACCCAAAAACAGTCTTACAGGAGGCATAGACAGTTCTACAGGAGACACTGCCAAAACTATAGGAGACCCAAAAGCTTGAGAAAAGGGTAGAAGGATAGCCACAGGGAAAGGAGGAAGAGATAGAGCTACAAGAACCTGATCCCCAACCCAGTCTTGGTTCCTACTACAATCTTCTTGAGGGAGGAAGAATAATTCCACAAAAATTTGCAATTCCACTATTCTTTGAATTAGAGAAAGAGAGAATAAGAACACACAGGTGGATGCAAATAGCCAAATCCAAGGGAGTTGAGGATATTGTCCATATGGAGAGAAAACTTAGAGAAATGGACAGAGGGTTGAGTGATATCAGACATATAGAAGCAATTGCAAGAAGCTAACTTGAAACAGAAAATGAATTGCTAAGAAGGTAGATGCAAGAGAAAGAGACCCAACTAGCATGCATGGCCAGCTAGTCCATGGAGGCATTGCAATGTAGAACACCAGCAAAATCCTATGGCCTGTATCTCAAGGACTAATGGTTGCAATTTCAGATAAAGACTTTGGCACAAAGAGGCACAATGCCTTTGTAAGAGTACAGGTAGTTTATGGACCTGTGTGACCAAAGCACATCAGAAGATAACGCAAAGATGGCAGAATTCTACCTGCATAACATGGCCCTCACAAACATGAATATGTGGGACCCCAATTCTAGGCTAGGGGACCTACAACTAATGGCCATGGCCTCATGGATGAACCATGAAGAGTTAAGGGCAACAGAAATAAGAAATTTGATGATAAAGGAGCAGAATGAGCCATTAATGATCAAAGTTGAGCCATCAGACCCCATGGCACTCATCAGCACACATAACCTACTTTCTAATAATCCTCAGATTGCCCCTAGATATATAATTGATCAGGCACAAACCATTGCACACTTTGAGGATATGGAAAGGTTACTTAGGGATGACTGTGTGCATGCATGTATGAGGAGATGGAACACCTTACGACACAGTCCGCAGATCGGGGAATATCATTCCCCAATGAGCATGAACGAGGCATTAAGGAGAGTGCCCATGTATAAGCCCTCCATGTAGAGGCTGAAGGTCAATTGGATTGGCCTCAAATTGAGTCCCCCACTGCTGTTAGGCATGTTGGAAGGTAGAAGAGAAGAAGAAGAGCAAGAGCAGTGGGAAGAGATAGACAGGAAGGCAAGATTCTATGAAAAGGAAGAGGATACCACATCAAAAGCATGGGATGCTAGGGAGGCCACCAAGGCCATAAAATATGAGGAGATGGACTAAGTTGCTCAGAGGATGAGCAACACTTTCAGGAGGGGGCTTATGATGAGCCTCATAAATGGGTAATTATATGGGCTCATTTTACCTCCTAACCTAGTCAAATCAACCATTCTCTTATCTTGTTGTATTATTTTCTAATTATATTTATGCTTATAGAGTGAGTTGAGTTAGTTATAATGCCATGTGATCTAATATGTGTTTAATGCAGATTATTGATGAATTTTGTGGTCAAAGTCAAGGATCAAGTGGAAAAATGGTAGCAATAACTCGAAGTGGACAAAGGAGAGGACTTATAGGAGGGATTCCCCCTCATTTATTACTCCTCACTTCAAATTCCCCTCAATTCAGCTTAGAGTACAAGCAGCCAAGTCATGCATTAGCAGGCAACCGAGAAAGTGGAGGATGACTGATGACTATCTCGAGTTTTGGAAGCCAAGCCTCCTTGATTTTAAGGATGTTGTTGGTAGCTTCATTTGTATAAGTATAGAGGCCTAGGGCCTCACTAGGGTCATATTTTTGTTGAAATTCTGTTGTACTTTTGCTTGTGTAAACTCTGCTCAACTTCGAGCTTATTATTTTGACAGTTTCATGTAATCTTGTGATTGTTTTGGAAATAAAGATGGAATCCTTTTTGAGTTAGCACTGAGTTACCCCAGAGTGTTGAAGCTCTTGGCTTAGGGCCCAATCTAAGTAGCCAAGCTCCTCTTTACTTGTATTTGTATGTTTTATTTCAGTTGTAGATTAGATTGTTGTTAGATGTATTTCTTTTATGGTTAAGAATATGTTGCTTTTGATGATTCAACAATTTGCTTCCATTTGTGCTTTCTATAGCAGGTTAAGAAATGATAAAGAAAAGATTCAAAATGCTAGCAACAATTCCTTGGCCTCTCTTCCTCCCTTTGGGACCATGATCTCAGGCAAAGGCCCTCTTGCTACCCAAAAAACACAGATTTTCCTCATTCATAGGACTTCTAGTCTTTGCAGTTTTTTAGTTGGATAATAGTCTAGCTTGCTTTTCTTCAAAACTTCTAAATCATGCTCATTACTTTATTTACAATAGTATTCTTTCATGCTTTCCTTTCTTGTATCATTTCTCAAGAATTTCCTTTCATAGATCATATTTTAGACTAGTTTTATGCAAAACTTTGTTTTCTAGATGCACTTATTTCATTGCTTGCTTAATCTCATTGGTTGATTGTCAGTTGTTTATGCAGTAGAATATTCTAGCAATAGACCAACCTACCAACCATCCCATCCTCCATCTGATCCATGCCCTACAGGTCGCCCAAGTCTCCCCTCAATTCTACCTTAGTTTCCTGCATTTTCCATAGGATTTCTTCTTCTCTCCATGAGAAAATCCAATCATATTTCTCTCTCCTAATGATTCTTGGTAGACCCAAAGTGCCCTAACACTTCATTACAACCTTCATACACCTTTTCCACCCACTCTCACACCCTCAAAATAGCCAAAACTTCTCTCGGCCTCCTCCTGTAGGCCTCCTGTAGAACGTTATTTTTCCTCCTGTAGATTCCTTGTATCCTCCTATAGATTTTCGTGTAGGCTTTCTTTTGAAGGCCCAGTGTGGGAAAAGCCTCCAGAAGGCCACCGGAGACCTCCTAGGACCTAACCACACCATCCTACATCCTCTCCAGTCCCAAAACTGCTCTTCAACACCACCTATTCGCTGCCACATTCACAAACAATAAATTACATGCATGTCAAATTCACATAAAAATACATAAAAATCCAAAAGGATGTTTTTTGCTCATTTACTTCTAGAAATAGCTTAGCTAGATGTTGTTTACTTCTTTGAATAGATATTGGCATTATTTTCAAGGTTTGCAAAGTACTTTTTGCAAAAGTAAGGTTAGTTGGTTAATTAGGGTTTACTTGGTTTGCTTTACATTTCAGTCTTTCTCCTCTTTGCAATTAGAATAACATCTATCTTTCTTTCCTTTTCATCACATATAGAGCTTCTTCTGGAATCCATAGAAGTTGGCTTGAACTCTTAGTGATCTTGTGTCCACTGACCAAGTGACAACCTGCAATAAGAACTAGTACTTGTGCATACAGCACTGTCACTTCCAAGTTTGTTACGAACTATTGGGTTGATAAGAGTAAAGTAGGAAGCCCTAGAGTTGCAGCATTATTGCTGCAATACTAGTGCTCACCACCTGGGATGCCTTACATCATCCCTCTAGCCTTCTACGTCAGAAATGCTAGCGTCTCTGAGGCCTTGCGCAACTCCCGGCTTCTTCTGCGTGGCTCTGGCTAGCTCTGTGTCACAGTTCTTGGCTTCTACGCTGCTAGAAACAGCTTCTGTCAGCTCGGGATAGTTGTTTTCTACTGTTATTGCTCCAATCAGCTAATGTCTTTTAGTCTTCCTATGATCTGCAATCACGCTCTGATACCATGTTGAATTTTCTAAGTTTACTTAGGTTAGAAACCCTTCATGCACTTTTTCTGATTTATTCCTACCTACTTGTTATTTTTCTTTAACAAGTTATTTACAAAGTAAATATTGAAAATAAACACGAGTGCATTCTCAACATATTACAGATCAAAAACTAAAAGAAACAAGAACAAACACACCACATGACACCATTATTTTTGGACCAATGTCTCCGGAAAAACCCAATGCAGGAAAACCGATGCAGCTATCTGAGGGTTTTCTTATTAAGAAATATCATAGTACAATTTGGGTGTTGAAACTAGCCTACCCAATGGAGAATTTCCTTAGTATTTATACCTCATAGTTTGAGAGAAATCACCTAGCGGAAACCTTGGAAAATCCTTCTGGCTGCTTTTCAACACAAAACTACTCTACAACCCCAATGTCTGCCTAATCTGGACTACGTCAGCCCCTCTCTGTCTCACGCTAGCCCTATGTCAGCCTTTCTTGGCCTATGTCAGCCCTAGGAGGCCTTGCGTCAACTTTTTGGGCCTCTGTGTCAGACACACTGGCCTCTCTGGCGCTCTGCGCAGCACTTGGTTGCCTCTGCATGGCTCTACATGAGCCCTTGCTGGCTCTGCGTCACTCTCCTTGGCTATTGCGCTACTCTCTTGGCACAATCTCCACCTTCTCTATTTCTCTGTACTCAATGCCCCTCAGCTACTCTCCTGGTCGTTGATTCTATCTCTCTTAGCAAACCTCGCTCTAAAGAATAGAATGAATGATCACTCTTGTGTGTTCTCCAAGTGACCCTCAAACCTCCTCTTATACTTTTCCTGTTGAAATCTCAACGGCCAAGATTAAGTCCCTAATCAATGGCTAAGATTAGATCTGGCTTGATCCATGTCTTTTGGACCACTCTATCACAGATTCATATTAATGCACATTAATATTTTATTTTCCCTAAGTTTAGACTTAGGGACTCCATTAAAAATATTAATTATTTTAATATCTCTTGATCTATTTAGAATCTGCCCAAACCCTTTTTGGGTATTCGATATATCATGTTCCCCAACCTCTACACCAAATTTTGTGGCTAGATCACATCTGATGCTAGCCCAAATCAACAATAAATAGTTAAAACAACTCTTGGAAGCTACTGGAAGAGGAAGCTTCAAAATATTTTTTAATTTTCCTTGAATTTCTCTAATCAACACACCTGTAGAAGGGAGCAAAAGGTGTTGATCACTTCTAGTGCAGAAGGGAGAAACCAATGGTGAATGTAGTTAGCTAAAGGGACAATGTGTGCTAGGGCTAAAAAAATTGATTTTGAGCTATCAATCCCAGAAACTCAAACTTTTTGGAAAGGTCATGCTTAAGTCTTTGGAAGGGAATGATGACAATGTGTTCATGGATGTTGATTTGATTTGGTTTGCAAGCCTATTGACCATATGTGATAAAATGGCCTATAACATATTTCCTCCTAAAGTACAAAGTCTAAAATTCATGTCCATTAATCAAAAATTTGTGTCCATTTATGATAGGGAGTGGAACCATGCTTGGATGATTGTCATTATGATCATGGTTATCATGCTTTGCAATATTTAATTAATCCTTAAATCGAAGCCTGGATGGATCGAACTAGATCCGGGGTCTTTTATCTTGTTCACTTGATCATCTAATGTACAAGTATAACCATGTGAATAAATGAGTTGGATTCGAACATGGTAGACACCATCTCGTTATCAGTCAATGATGTAAGCAAATAATTGATCTGAGAGAAACCATTGATGATGTTAATGGCTCTCAAGGTACTATAGAAGAATTTGTATGGTGTGAATGAATGAGTTGAATTCGATTACCACACATAAAATTATGATCGAAGGCCAATGATGAAAACCCTTCGCCATGTGTGAGGAAACATGCCATTGATGTAAGCAAGCCCCAAGGTACTGAAAGGAGTTTCTAAGTCAACTTCCTAGATAATGAGTTGATGTTGACAAGAAGTGATCAGTCACAGGAGGGCCTTGATGTATCCCCCATCAATGACATGAAACAAATATCAAGATTTCAAACAGAATGATGTTGATGTGGAACTGGTTCAGGAATGACAAACATGAATGAAGGCTTAGGAGTATAGTAACAGATATCAACTAAAGGAATTCTATGGAACATATCATCGACACTTTATGGAGTTTCCTCCATTAACCCAAAACTTAAGCAAAGGCTTTGATATGGTGTGATCAACCAAAAGACAAGTATATTTCCCAAACCAATAGTCACAGAGATGAAGTGAGAGAGTTTCATGTTTAAGAGCAACTCACTGCCATTAATACATTAAGTACCTTGTTTTCCCAATTTCCCTAATCATTTCTGGTCGTTACCTCTTTATTTTTTACAAGCTTGAGGAGGATAACATATGCTTGATTTGTAAGTGCATCCTTTGAATGAATCCCTCTAAGTATATTTAAAGAACCTTAAGAAGGAGTGGTTCAGTCCTGTCATGTTTGACGAGTCCAACATTGTTTAATGCTTTTATGAGTCCAGTGGAATTGTAACTCGGCACCTTTTTTTGTAAGTGCATCCTTTGAATGAATCCCTCTAAGTATATTTAACGGACCTTGAGAAGGAGTCGTTTAGTCCTGTCATGTTTGACAAGTCCAACATTGTTTGATGCTTTTACGAGTCCAGCAAAGTTGTAACTCGACTCCTTTTTCATGTTTAGAGAGTTTGAAAAATAAGCGAAAAATAAAACTCCAAAGATTCATTTTTGTAAATAGTCTCTTAAGTCCGAAAAGGTAGAAAATGATACTCAGGAGAACCTCTTAGCCATATTCTACTAAGGTATTCGTTTTCGTAAATAGTTTATCCCAGTTCGGAAAAGGGTTAAACTTATACTGGGGAAAAATTCTTTTCATTTACTTTAATGAGTTTGAAAAGACAAGTACTCGACAACCTTTTCATGTTTAGGGAGTCTTAAAAGAGCTGAAAGAGGACTCCGGGGGTTCCTTTTTCATGAGTTTACAGAGCCCAGAAAAGTGATAAAAGTATGCTCCATAGTCAAAATGATTTGTTTGGACTAAAAAAATGTCATTATTTCCTTCAAACAATTGTTAACCTACTTAGAACATCATCAAAAGATTAAAAATATCTGATAAATGGTAAAATTAGGTCAAATTTAGATCAAAAAAATTAAATATTCACAAAAAGGACCATAAATAGGTGAAAAGTAATTTTGTTTTTACCATTTCACATTTTACCTCTTGGTGAGATAGCTTTGAGTGCATTTTTCCCCCAATCTTCAGCAGATGATTCTAGCCAATCCAGTGGATCATTTCAGTGTCGTCACATCTAGGTAGGAGATCTTACCTTCCTCTTTATTTTTATAGTTTTGGTTTTTCATTTCTAAGTGACTTAGGGATTTAATTTTGTACCCTATCTCTAGTGCACCCAGACAATGTCAAAAAATGTTTTGGGCTAGCAAAAATTTAACCGTGGAGAGCATTGCAATGCATTGTCTTCCTTTAGTAGGGTGTGTTGGGTGCATTTGAAAAAAAAATTTACTCCTTTCAGTCAAATTTCTCACAAAATTTTGCATGGGATTTATTCTAATGATATTTCTTGTCATGTTTCAGGTAGCTATTAGAATGAAATGGCTTTGGTTTGGCGATAAAGAGAACATGAAATCCAAAATATGGATATCACCAATGATCCAGCAACCATCTAAACATTGAGAAATTGTGGGCTTCTCAAGTTCTATTAGCTTCCTGGAATGAGCTAACAAATGGAACTATCGGAGTATATTATCAGGGCGTGGGATGTGCATGCACAGTCCTTCAGGCTTGGAGCACATATGCTCAGCATACAAGTGGAAGAAAACTATTTCTTAATAGGTTTATCGATGAGAGGTCCTCCTATCTCACTATCTAGTTCAAGAAGGGGTAGAGAAACTGTCAAGGATTATATTGCTGCATATTATAGACCTTGATCCCAACCAATACAATATGGGAAAATCAAGATAAAGGATGTGGTCTATTTGCCCCTTAGGACAATCATATTCATTATTCATAGATTGGCTGACAACACTACCTTTGATTTGGCTAATAGGTTCCAAATGCAATATGCATTAGAATGCATAGAGCCAACAGTATTCAACTAGAGCGAGGGGGTATTAGCAAACATGAAGGAACAAATCACCAAAGCAAAGGATGGACAATTGAAAAACTTTGGGTATGGTTCCATATTGATCTCATTTTATTTGGAGAGGATTCCATTACTCCATCCATAGCATATCTCAATCAAGCTTCCAGATCCTATAGCACCTTGGATAAGACGATGGGTATACCTCATGTCTAGAATGTTGGTCTGCCATTCATGAGTTTCACGCCTGTATTCTTTTGATGTTTGTGTATGCAGCTCATTATGATTAAAGACTATCCGTATGTCAAGATGGATTACCATGGAGATCCAGAGCTAATGCTACCTAAAGGTGAGAAATGGAGTGGCATAGGTAAAACAAGATCATTTTGATTGTTTTCTTATTTTTGAGTTTTACAATTTTTTTGGTATTGTTATGTATACAACATTAAATATTGATTTTTACATGTAGAAATTGGACCTATTCAACTAGTGGGTTCATCCTATCTTCACCATCCTGAAGACCCACAATAGGCACAGGTTGGAGTACAGGTTCTTGCAGGGCCACAAGAGGTGTTACAAGATATTAATGTGGTGAGAACCTTATAGAGTTTTAGCGACATGTCGAGGGATTGAACTAAGGCAGTCCATATACTAGGGTCAATCGGATCCCTATGATACTGTAGTTCCATACTATTGAGGTGCCTGAGCGTATTAGTCAGCTACTATGCAGTTGTTTATTGTCATGAGCACTTTCAGGATTAGTCTACTAGGAAGCTATAGAGCCATATTTTGACTACGTGTATTTTTTGACATGATAAGTTGTGTGGCCATATGTGTCTCGGGCACATATTTTTGTAAAACCAAAATTATATCTATATATTCTATATTATAATGATATATATATTATATATATTATATATATTATATTATATATATATATATATAGTTTTATATATATATATAATATATATAATAATATATAATATATATATTATTATATATTATATATATATATATATACAACTATCATCCTATCGGCGTTTCTCATGTGTTCTATTATCTTATTCAATGTATGTGATGTGAATTGAATTTAATTTACATATGTCGTAAATGTATGTCTAAAACATGATTTTCCAATGATCCTATTAATGTGTTTAGACTTTAGCAATGTGTTGATATTGTATATAACCAAAATGTATGTCCAAAAGATAGACCCTTAAAAACATATGAAGCATAGTTGGACTTATAGCTGAATAGACATTAGTCAAGAGTAGTACTACAAGTTGTGAGTCAATTTTGACAACTATACTACAGATACCATGAGACACCTTTGCACTATACTTGATGATATTATTGGTAGAGTGACTGATACAAATCCCTTGTAAACTCACTAACTCACCACTTGGAGCATATATGCCCCACGATGCAGAGGAAAGGTTATGAGTACACAACTAGCACCATCAACATAACTAACATATGGTTCAATGGACACTAACATCTACAAACCAAATGCAAAGCAAGATTAACATAAATGGTAGGAAACTCTAAAGGGAATACACTGCAAACACACTAAACACACCTATAGACAGTATGTACACAGTGAACTACGCAAAATGACTTAAGCATAGTATTTTTTGAGGTAGAACCCATTTTTGTATTATGCCAATAGAACTCCATCAAAATCAATAAACTTGTAGGCTCCTTTATCAAGAACACGTTTAACAATGTACAAGCCTAGCCACATTGGCTCGAACTTCCTAGACCCTAACTTATCAGACTCTTGATCATACAATAGGACAAAGTCACCTTTTGAGAAAGTATGAGGCTTAACATTCTTATCATATTGTGCCTTAATGCATTTCTTATGGACCTCATTGGCCATCATAGCATCGCACTGTGTTTCATATAAACGTGTCAGATGTAAGAGACACTCTTCTTCTGGGGAAGTGGCAAGGAGGATTTCAACAACAAGTTTTAGAGATAGAATTTCACACTTGATGTTATCACAAAATCAGTACTAAGGGCTGCTACTTAATAAGATCTCATGAAACTGTTTCAA